>LBNU01024791.1:16480-83934 GCA_014162995.1 Artemisia annua | reverse complement strand
TATATATATATATATATATATATATATATATATATATATATATATATATATATATATATATATATATATATATATATATATATATATAAAGTTTAAATAAGAGGGCACGAAGTGGCATAAAGAGCTGGCGGCTTTTTGTCTCAAAACATTTTGACTCCAGTAAAAAGTTTATAGTCGAGTGCGAGCTCGTTCTCTATAAACGTTGGCTCTGATACCATTTCTGTAACACCCCCAACTCAAATACAGCAGCTAACATGTTGGGGGTATTACGCAAATAGAAACCAGGCACATTTATAGCTAACGACCACAACACGGGACGTTATAAATGTTGCAAAACATTTCATTCGAATTACAAACCATTTAGAGTACCAGGACTCTTAAGTCAAAGTAGCAGCGGAAAAAGTAAATAGAATTTGCAGCGGAAAATAAACAAAGTTTAGCAGCGGAAGTAACAAAAGACACAAAAAGGTTTTACGAATGACATGCAAATAAAGATAGGAACATAGTAAAGCTGCCTTGACAGAAATGCCTCTTCAGCCTTAGCCACTCCACCAAGCCCAAAACATCAAACTCCAAAGCTAAATATTAATATCATTAGTACCTGAAACACATGCTTAAAAGTCAACACAAAGGTTGAGTGTAATCCATAGGTTTAAATAATAAGGTTGAGCACAAGGTTTTAATCATAAGATATGAGCAACATATGCAAATATCGGGTAATCACGGTAACAACCAATGTATAGAGGCATCCCTGTGCATATAACAATGTTGATGATGCTAAGCTCATGACACGCAAAACGTTAACCAACAAATCATAGTATCAATATAACCGCGGAATTTCATAATATAATAGTGCCCCACGGCCGAGTACTTGCCAATTACTCGGCAAAATCGAATATAGTACACCACAATTTGCCTATCCATCAAAAGGAGTGGGAGGGTCAATTCCTATAGCCCTATATCCTTATATTCGCGCTCACTCGCAAGTGATTAATGGTTCATGATCGGAGGGTCTTGCAATGGCAATGTAAAGCTACTTAGCACATCATCAGGAAAGCATACCAATCAGGAAAAGCATACCAAAAATACTTGTGCTCAGAAAACATTTAAAGCATGTATCTCACCCCATGGGTTTATAAACATTTAAAAGATAAAAAGCGGGGCTATGAATCACATCTTAATAATAGCAGGAAACGAGATATATCAACCAAGCAAGCAACTAGTCATAGCAAACAATCCTCAGCACAACCTATTCAATCAATCAATAATGGCATAACTTAGAAATACTACTCGAATGTTTAAATAAACAATGCTTGAATAAAATTTTTATTAACAATGGCGTTTGAAAGAAAATAGATCTTTGAAAAGTCTCGTGTGGAAGACAAGAAAGATAGAAAAAGAATAAGTCGGCGAAACGACCAAATACACAAGAAAGACAAAAGAATATCTCGAAGAAAGTCGTCTAAAAGAAATGGAAAGAAAAGAAATGAAAATGAAGACACACTCAAATAAAAAACAACACGCTAATAACAAGTCTCGGTTTTACCCATTTCCCAAAATAACGTTGTAATAAAAGAGTTTTGAAATAGATAGTATTTGGTAAAATAGTTTGAAGTTTATAAAGAATTTTACGAAATTTCAGCATGACCTGCCTATTTATACAACATTTCCCGAGTCAACGACTCTTTAGTTAAATACTTATTACGTCAAGTTACTTATTTATTACTAACGTCACAACATATAATATATATTTGGACACATTATTCCCGTAAATATTAGTTGTTTAGATTATCGACCATTTCGTAGTTTTCGTACAAAAGGGTCCATAAGGTCCAAATAACCAATACCGTAAATCCAATATGTCCAAATCTTGTCCATCACAATATAACATCACAATAATAATAATACGGATCCAAGTCCGATATCCAAATCCACTTAACTATGTCAAATGTATTTTAGGTTTCATAGTTTTGATTTCCTTTTTATTATTTTACCGTTAAAAAAACTATATTAACAATAATAATACTAGCCGTGACTCATAACGAATCTGGCTCGAATCCCGAGACCTATCTAATCCGAAACAAACACAAACACTAGCAACACTACACCACATCACAACATAAACTCCAAATCCCAATCTAAATCCAAAACCAAACACCACTCGGCTTACAAACAAAATTCAAATCCGAACACATCAAGACCCAAGTCCAAATATATTCAACTCCACATCACAATAACAATAACAATATACCATTCCCACCACCACCCTAGCCTCGGTGGTGGTGGTGGGTCGGCTGTCGAGACCCAACAAAACCAAAACGGACCCTCAAGGCTATCTAAACACAAAAAAATATACTCCATTCGTCGCTAATCAACAAGAAATAACAAAATAATATCAAACCCTCACCGAGTCACGAGTTGACTCGGTGAGTCGAGACCGAGTCGCGTACAAACACAAATCCACACGAGTTTTTATAGATCTAAAACATTTATATAAAAAGATTTTTATAAAAGATTTAAAACAAAAACAATTTTTATAAAAGATTTTCAAGAAAATAAAAACTAGGGTTTTGAATAAAAATAAAATCAATAAACGGGGGTGGCGTGTGGGTGACTTTACCGGTAGTAGAAACGAAGGGGAAGGTGCGGTGGTGTCTCGGTGGTGGTCTGAGGTGGCGGAGGTGGCGCGTGACAGTGGTACGGTGGGTGTGGGGTTGCGGGGGTGGTACGAGGGTGTCGGGGGAGTCCCGATTTATCGATTGATATAAAAGTGGGGGTGGTCGAAAAATTTTCTGGCGGCGGTTGGCCGGAATCTGCTGGTGTCGCCGGCGAGGGGTGGCCGGATTCTTCAAAGAGAGAGAGAGAGAGAGAATTGAGTGTGTGTGTGTGTGTGTGTGTGTGTGTGTGTGTTATAAATGTGAAAATGAATAAAGAATAAATAAGTGGGTTTATATATAAAATAAAAGTATAGGGTAGGTTAGTTATTATTAGAAGTGTAGGGTGTGAAATGAAAAGTAATACAAGGGACCAAAACTATCTACGTAACTAAACTTCTTACGAAAACGCTTCGGGGTCCAAACGACATAGCAAACGGACTCGAAAAAATACGAAACTTGCGCCATTGTTCACGAAATCATTTTTCCAATAAAATCAAGCATAAACTTCAAAGTTTTTCTCAAACTCAATATAATTCAAATAATTTGGTAAATGCAATACAATTCGAGTTTTCTAGGTTGTGCTGAGTCAATCAAGGAATAAAGTTCTCGTTTCCAAATATATCTCACGCTTCTCAAGCCCAATTAACATGCATTAAAAGTTTAAAAGTATCTCAGGTACGAAAATAGATATTTGGCTAGAAATAGGTTTTAGGAAAGGTACCAGGTGTTACACATAACACTTCCAAATCATTAGGAATAGCTAACTCTAAGTGGATTCACATTTAATTCATGCACAAAAACCCATAGATCATGCACATTATAAATTTGAAGGTCCTGCTTCTTCACTTTTCACCATTTTCACCATTTTACCACATCATCTGTGAATCTTAGTAACTTTCAAGCAACTTCACTAATTCAACAAACTCTTCACCATCTAGTAGACCATCTAGAAGAACCGCTAGAATAAGCGTTCATCCCTGTTGTTTTGTAAACTTGAACTCATCCTCAGACTCATCACCAATCAATATCTCATCACCAATTCGTGATGATACAATCATCAACTTAGGCACTCCTATCACTCAACAAAGATCACCAATCATAGTGACAACTCCACCTCCTACTAAGACTCCAACTGCAAAAACTCCACCTCCTGCTCATCTCAACCACCTAGATCACCTTCACCAAAATCACGAAAAACAACAAACCTCGAACGACTTGAACTCTTCACTACTCTACCAACATCTCCTCATCCTTTCCTGGATTCTTTGGAAGACCTACCATCAAGGTCAACCAATCCACCAACTCTGCCATCGTTTGTATCCATTGAGTGTATTGCTCATGAACAACCTCATGCATCATTCATGCCAAATGAAATGTTTCACGATCAAACTTAACCTCAACCTTTCTTCCCTACTTACAGGGAAATTGATGAATGCATGTGGATTGAACCTCCATAAACACAAGAACAAATCAATCAAGAGCTCAATGGCCTCTATGCATTTTCAAATATGGTGGACTCTCACCTTCAAGAGGCTATGAATTTCCAACAAGCCTTGCTTTCCTCAACCGTTGCACCATCACCAAATTCAAACTCTGAAACAAGCAATGCACCACCACCAACTATCGATCAAGATCTACCACCCGACTTTCCTCGTCATGGGTGTACACATTGTGAAAAGACCGCTAGGCTTAGTGAGAGAACACGAATCATGGTTCATAAGCTTCAAGAGGAATTGACGTTCATCCTCACTCACATCTTTGAGAGACTTAATGCCATTTCCCATCCTCCACAACTATAAAATCCACTTCAATGGGAGTTGTCAAAGTCCAATTATCTCAGGACTAACATTATTTTTAAATTTTTAGGTTATTTTTATTTCTAATTTGTAGCTATGCTTCCTGTGTTGTACATATTTCTAAAGCAATGTCCATTACGTATCCAATCAAGTCCTATACTAGCATAAGTAATCAAACATTTTTAGTAAAATATAAACTAACATGTTACTTTCTAATAAACATCTTTTAGCTAGCTACATATTACATTTTACAAGTTAACTTTGTTAATACATTTTAATGAATATGGAAATGTATTTCATCACTACTTGGATCATCCTATTCTAGTATCATCTGAGATAGCAAATCATAGTAGGATCCTAGAGGATATTTTGGAAAGATATGAACAAGATTTTCAAGATTTGCAAGATACCGTGTCAGAAAAAAATAACAAAGGCAGACCCCTTTTTTTGGTTCCGCCTGGTCCGTGGATTGCTGAAGCCAAATGGCTATAAATAGCAGCCCAAACTCAGTTGTTTCCGTATCACTTACATACAAAAACTTTCATACTCTCTTACTTGTTAATATTTATCATCTAACTCTTTCATAGTTGTTTCGGTGAACTTCCTAAGTAGCAAGAAGATCACATCATTGAAGACTTACTAGCTTAAAGAAAGTTGAATCAAGTCTCTGCATATACAGTGTGTATTGTAATTATTCATACATCATTGTTTGTACCAAACTATCACAATCCTCTGTAGTGATCGGTTAGTATTTTTAGTCCTCAAAATACGTAGTGTGATGGGAGTGGTTGTACCCTTGTAAAGAACTCGACATTTAACTTTGTGTCAGAAATATTATGTAAGCGACGTGTAAGGTTTTCTCCGCCAGACAAAGGAGATTGTTGACTAGTGAAGGATCTCTCGAGATGGATACTCGGGGAGTGGAGTAGGGCACGGAAAAAGAGTCCTTGTAGACCGAATCACTATAAACCCACGTGTTGTGGTTTGATCGTTTCTATCCTTCTTGCATTTTACTTATTGTCATTTTTGTTAGTATACATTAGTTTACTTCGCATAAAGATAACAAAGAAAAGAAATAAAAATGGTAAAACTAACAAGGGTAGGTCAATAACCAGGTACGTATTTATGATACATGGTTGTGTTGTGAGTTGGAAAGTAACTCTGTAGCATGTTGTTGCATTATTTACTACAACGGCGAAGTATATGGGGCTTACAGAAGTTGTTAAGGAAACCATTTGGCTTAAATGTCTACTAATCGAGTTGGAAGTAAACCTCAAGTCAGTGGTTTTGAACTATGATAATCAAGGGCTAGTTTATCTCTCAAGAAATTCAATGTTTTATGAGAGGACGAAGCATATCAATGTGAGGTATCACTTCACCAGGGAGATCATGGAGTTTAAAGAGATTGAAGTGGCGAAGATAGGCACAAAAGATAATGCAGCTGTCGCATTTACAAAGGTGGTTTCAGGTCCGAATTTCAAGTATTGCTTGGAGATACTTGGCGTCGGCTAATTAGTCTTGGTACAAAGATGGAAATTGTTAGTATTATTAGTATCCAAGTCTAGTTAAGATTAGTTATTATTCGATTAGGTATGTTTCCTTATGTATCAAGTTTCCTTATGTATAGATAGGCTTATTAGGATGTGGTCTAATGATTAGTTATTATTTGATTAGTTATATTTCCTTATGTATCGAGTTTCCTTATGTATCGATAGGCTTGTTAAGATGTGTTTGAGGTCACTTGTGACACAAGCAAGTATCCTAGTCGATTTAGACTAGAAAAACTGACCCCTTCAGCTCCGTTGCATGATACATTCATTAAAAACATAGAAGTCTCTTTAAGGAAACCCATATTATTAGTAAAATTTGTATAGAACGTGTGTGTCCAACTTGTCAACTTATTGTAGATAACACGATATGGTACGTGCCTACATAGAATATACTAGTAGGGTATCCGCGCGTTGCGGTGGCGGATAACATAAAATAAATGTTAACGGCACCAAATATTTAGTATTGTGTCCGTATGTTGGTCACGGGCAACTAATCAATATATAAAATGCTTAACGATATTTTATAAAGTGAAACAAGTGAATAAAATATATTCATTGATGAGACTACAAATTCATATGTTTGGCTTAGTAGCTTAATTGCATTGTACCATGTGGTAAAATGATTGTATATTATAGTGAAGGGGTGATTTAATTAGTGTATTAATTATATATGATTTAAATGATTGTATTTGTGCTTTGAATAATTATAAGTAGTGCTCTTTTATTTGTAATTACTTAAAATATATATTATAAAATCTTAAATATTTAATAAGAGAGAAGATCTAATCTCTATTATTATAAATAGTATAGATCATTTGATCACATTGAACCGAGAATTGAAACTTTTGGTTTTCTACAAACTGATTATTTAACCAAGTTAGTTTATCCAATTATCATTCCCTTAGAGCACACGCAACATTAACGTGGAAGCTGCGTTAAGGTGAAGTTAACGCGCGTTAACTCGGCGTTAGCCTTTGCAAGTTCCTGCGTTAAGTTGGCGTTAACGTGGGGCGTTACACGCTTAACTCAGCGTTAAGTTGCAGCTTTTGTAAAAAAAAAAAAAAAAAATCACTCCACCCCCCATTGTAACGGCTGGTATCCGTTAGATTAAAAAAAAATTTACAATTTTGGTCCCCCAACGTTAACTAACGGGTATATTGCCTAAAACAACAATTTCCAAAACCTTTTTTCAACCAATATAAATACCCATGTACCACACTTCATTTTCCCACACTTTCACTACTCACTATTATCTCTACTACAACTCTAATAGCCAAAAAAATGTCTCAAGGAAACAACAANTAAAAAAAAATTTACAATTTTGGTCCCCCAACGTTAACTAACGGGTATATTGCCTAAAACAACAATTTCCAAAACCTTTTTTCAACCAATATAAATACCCATGTACCACACTTCATTTTCCCACACTTTCACTACTCACTATTATCTCTACTACAACTCTAATAGCCAAAAAAATGTCTCAAGGAAACAACAACGACAATGACTCGCTTACGAACCTCCTCGGTGGGTGGGGGAACCCATACGCGGGTTCATCATCAAATCCGAATTGGGAGAACCCAAACCTATTTGGTTTGCCTAGATTGTTTTCTCAGGTTTAACAGGTTATATTGGACAAGAAGATGAACATGGAATCAAGCTTTTGGCGCTGCTTTAATCTTGAAGCTTTTACATCATCTTGGAAGAAGATCTAACCATGTTACCACACCATCCACATCAAACGAATCAGGGGAGTATTTGTTTCATTCTTTCATTTTCTTTACTTTTACATCTTTTTAGTGAACATTGGGGACAATGTTCGGCTTAAGTGTAAGGGGGGGGAGGTAAATGAAGACACCTTAGAGAATGCAATTACCCTTGATTTTTGTTTGTTTAATGGTAGATGTGTAATAAAACTGAGAGGAATATTTGTTAGGGCAATTTTAGCGCCAAATTTAAATTTTTTTACAACATATAGGAGTGAAACTTTAGGCATAATAAGCGTCTCATGGATAGGGAATTGTATTACTAGCACAAAAACCGTACCACTCAAAATTTATGAATAAGGTAGTGACCATCCGAGTGTTAGATTAATTGACTAACGCGCTAGCGATCTAGTGTATGACTTGGAGACCATCCGTTATGCAACTAATGCGCCAGCGATCCAAGAAGTGCACTAGTGACCATCCGTTAGTTGAAGCGTCAAAAGACTCGCGCCAGCGATCTACTAAGTTTATTTAGGAAAAGCATTTACGCTTGTTTGTGTACCGGTAGTATTTAGATTCTAGAACTTGCGTTAGTGACCATCCCAAATCCACAAGTGAGACAACATTTGTGTAGTTAGATTTACTATATGATAAGAGGCATTAGGATAAACCCTTGTTTTACACCTGTAATATAATTACATTGACTTCATTGGTCAAGTAATTTTCCCACACCCTTAGCGTTGTACTCATTTTTAGCACACGGATACCCCTAGTACACCCCTCAGAGCCTATATTTTCATTTCTAACTTTAAGCATTTTACTAAAAGGAAGAATTTGTTTACAATCCATCCCAAATGTACACCCAAATCGCCTTAGCCTACCTTGTATGCACTCATCTTTAGTGCATTATTGTGTCAACATTTATTTAAACCCTTTGTTAATTGTCTTATTGACTACATGGTTGCTAAGTTGAGTCATATCTTGTATATATTGTTTTGGGACAATTGGGACTCATGGGTAAAGTACTAATGTAATGGAGTAATGGGGAAGAAGTCAATTATTACCCCCATGTGTGCGTTAATATTATAAAGTACTCAAAGTTTTTCAATTATCTTAATTCGAGTCATTAGAATAGTTATTTGTAGAGTATGTAAAAGTTCAAGCGTAAGGGGAGAACCGAGGCCCCTATGATGTATCATTTTGGATGGTAGGACAAGAGTGTATGAAAAAAAAAACGAAAAAACAAGAAAAAAAAAAAGAAAAAAATGGAAAAAGAAAGAGAGAAAAAACATACGGACTACCATCCCGTTTCCTTTTATGTTTATTTATGTTTTCGTTATTTTCTTATTAGCTTAAGTTGAGTCGAGTATTGGCTTAGCAATGCCACATTGTGCATGTATTTGATCAAGATAGTTAACTCGCCACCAATAAAAATATCCTTTATTCCAACAAACCGTGTTTATCATATCCCTACACCTAACGTTACAACCCTTGAAAAGCACTCTTTGATAGTTTATCTTAGGTGCTTACGCCTAGTGGAGGAGGTTTTTGATCCTTTCCCAAGCCTATGGTAATCTATTTGCTAAAGGGCTAGTGTATGATTTTCGTGCTTTTTATGACTAGGGTGGAATAACTATTTGCTGTAATTACTTTTATATTAGTGTTAAATGACCCCTCGCTCATATTTTGATTGGAATAAAAGCGCATTTGCTTGAGGACAAGCAAATCTCAAGTGTAAGGGTATTTGATGAGGCGAAAAGTGTTACGCTTTTAGGGGTCATTTAATCCCTAAATCGTTATTTTATGATCAAGTATTGCCTTAAATCGTTCATTTTGTCATTTTAGGTACTTTCAGAAAGAATTTGGAAAACATTGCATTTTGGACGTTTTTGGAGCATAAAAGTGAAGAAAACGACAAAGTCTCAAATCATGCTGGAATTCCTACCTGATAGCGTCAGGCTTTGGATACTGACGCCGTCACCTGAAGACAAAAGAGTGGGATTCAGACTCTACTAGACGACCAAGGAAGGATTCAAGATGTTTACACCTGACGGCGTCAGGTGTTACAAGGTCCAGGCCGTCAGGTGTTAAGTTAAAGAGAGATGGCCCAGAAGGTTTTAAAGGCTGACGGCGTCAGAAGTAGATCTAGGTGATCCGACAATCCTAGACACGGCGAGTTGACGGCGTCAGGATTTATAACATGACACCGTCAGAATGTATTTTCTATATATACTTTAGGATTTTTCTTCATTAAAGTGTGTAACTTTTGGGAGAACTTTAGGGATAAACCCTAGGTCGAATTTACTGCCTTTTTCAAGGGTTTTTCACCCTTGTTTCATCCATGCTTAATTAAAGATAAGTCTTCTATTAAATCATTCAATATGTCTATGTGTTGTGTTTTATGCTTGTCTTTCAATTAACATGCTAGGCTAGGTTTCTCTTGTGTTTCCTTAGATCTAATGAAACCTAGCTATTGATTACTTGTTGTTGGTTTGTTGTTAATTGTTGTGGGTGAGGGATGTCGATGTTAGGCTTAAGAAAACTGGCTAACTTCCACTTGGTTACTTGCTTGAACGTCTTAAGAAACATGAATCGGATGTGTACTACGATTATTTGGTTGTATTTAATGCATAAGCAATTACTAGTGATTTCATGGTTTGGATACTAAACGTGCCGCCATAGAATGAAGTTTGCGCTTATAGAGTTAGGGAAGATCGTACATGGCCCTACGAATGGTATTAAGGAATAAAACCCGTCATCTACACAATTGTAACAAACCAATTAACCAGTAAAAGATAGCTAGGGAGTAGTGAAATCTAAGTAAACACACTTTTCTCCATATTAGTTTGTCACACCCTGAATTTACCTGTTAAATGGCAGCGGAATTGAATTCCCGGGTGTAACGATCATGGGCATCTCATACAAGGTTATATTGAACGACCTAAAGTGTCGTTTTGAAAATACATCGTTTGATCATTAAAAAATTCAGAGTTTACAAAATAGGTCCCAAAATGATGTTACAAGTTCATGAAAAATAGTTCAACTTGATCAAACGTTACATAAGTGCATAAAATGAAAGGTGAGACGCGTCGAATCCTCGACTCCATGATGGTCCATATGCAAGTCACATGTTGTTATCTTAGTAACCTGAAAATACATTGCTAAAACGGTCAACAATAATGTTGGTGAGAAATCATAGGTTTATGAAAATGAATGTTATACGATAACCATAAGTATAAGTGTATGACTACCCGTCACATGATTGTATGACTACCCGTCATATGGTTGTAAAATTGTACAATATTACTTAAGCTCATGACCCCGAAGCTAGACTGTAGGTAATGCCCCAAATGGAGTGCTTTGCCAAACACTTGGAATGATCAAATGAAATGCATCCGCTTGACTGTTGGTAACCCCAACACGGATGGAGGCGTCACCCTCAATAGATCTATCCACTCACTCTCGCTTAAATACAATTAACGGTTCATGATGGTGGGGACTTAAAACATGGCAATGTAGTAACTTAAGTAATGTATATGGATTTGATACTTAGGCTCGTATGAAAAATGGTGCAATGTATTCTCCCCCGTGGGATTTGAAAACAATAAAAATGTAAACGGGGCTATGAAAACTCACCTCAAGGAATGGCATAATATGGAATGTATGAACTGAAGTAATGAGGTGCAACTCCTAGCCGCAACCTAAAATGAATGCATGTAATCTACTTTAGATTATGAAATGGGTTCATGTATGCACTTGCACTATAATCTATACCACTCGTTTTGTATTCAAAATATATATTGTTGGCGAAAATATAAATTACATCTTCGTATAAGGTCATGGTGATTATTACATGTTTATATGGTTTAATAATGTTATACGGTAGTTATATAGGGAAATATAATGAAATTTAGCTTTTAGACGTAAGATACAACACTTAGACAATTTTTGAAATACGGTTAAAAATGGCTTCGGAAAACTAGTTGTAAATCAGTGAATATTGAGAGTTAGGAAATAAAATTGGTATTTCTGGAAAGCCTAGCACCAAGCCTCAAAATGTTCAGGAGTGAAGTTTTGCTCAAAGTGTCTAGATTTTATGCTAAATGGTCGAGAAGTATGGTATTTTAGGCTAAAGCTGCCATTTCTGGGCAGTTTTTATGAATATTTGGATGGCTGTAGATTACTCATCTTAAGTCCAAATGACGAACGGCTTTTTGATTTGAAAACTAGGCCAGGTGCTCTAACTTTTGTTCCTTGTGGTCCAAAACTCCAAAACTGAGTCAATTGACGGGAAAATGGCTCTCAACATGGGTGTTTCTAGGTATACTTAGAAAATTTCTGGGTAAGTGCTGGTGGTTTATTAGTGAAAATAATAACTTTCGAAAAATCATAACTAATTCGTTATAAGGCCGATTTTCAAGTTCTTTATATCCCCGGAAAGGTAAAAATATATACTAACATATTTTCAATAGTTTGGCAAGTTTTGGAAAGGTCTAAGGCTCGTTTTTGACCAAGTAAATTCGTACATCAGCAATGAATTTTCCGGAAAATGTTCAAGTCTAGTAGCAACTTGTTTTTGGCATAATTTCTTCGTTATAGGTCCGTTTTTAGCGGTTCAAAAGGCCATAGTTTCATCTAAGAATGTATTTTCTAGTTTTTGGGTCCAAAATTAACCAAAACTCACTGAGTTTACCCAATATTTAAAATAGGGACAGAAGGTTAACATATGTTTCCAAAAATGATATAACTTAGTTTGTACATGTCCAAAACCACTACTAACAACATCAACTCATCCCTTAATCTACCATACACCTTCTTAGGGTGTCATGGGTTCCCTAACATCACCATTTCAATCATTTCACCAAGGTTTCATAAGGAATTCATTTTACACATAAAATGATAGAAATTTAGGTTTTTGTGGTATAGACTTCAATATGCAAGTTCAAAAATGACAAAAGTACATAAACCTTGCAAGGAATTCATGGTAGAATTTATAGAAAAATTAGTGGTTCACTTACTTGAAAACCTTATAACTTTTTGGGTAGAAAAACCTAACAATCCATAGGTTTATATTACAAAACCTTGTAATGGATGTGATCTAATACTTGTAAAATATTTAATACTTGAAAAATTCTTGGTCCTTCTTGGTCTTGAGGTTGGAACGAGCTAGGGAGAGCAAGGAACTAGAGAAATATTTTTTTTTTTTTTAAAATAAATAACACCTTGCATGTATGTGTAGTTTAGGTGGAATTTAGGGACTTTATGTGTGAATTAGGAAGAGAACAAGTGTCTCTAGGACATTTAGAGCCAGCCACCTCAACATGAGGTGGTTGTGGTGTCATCTTTTGTGCAATATAATTTTTACGGGGTACCGTTTAGTGTATAGTTTGAGCGGTTTAGCGTTTTCGGGTACCGGGTTAATTAGAAATAAAATATAACGGGTCAATACGGGATATAATAAGGTTGTAAAAATTATAAAAATATAATTTTCATAAACATTGGGTATTTTGATAGGTATTGCTTTGTTGGTACAATTCTTGTTGTATATAGTTCAAGTAAAGGTTTATTATTTGGTTAACCACCAAAAATAAATAATATATAGTTTTATAACCTTAGTGGAAAAATAACTAATATAAAAATATATTAGTGCTCTAGTGGAATTTGTTTGGTACATTAGGTTAAAAACTAATAACTTGTCTTATTATTTATATACAAATAAATAAATAAGGGTAACTTGAAAATATATATCTACGAGTGGAATAGAATGCAAATGATGTCGTGATGCAATGTAGACTAACCCTAGTCTAGAAAATGTACGATGGTTGACAATGTGACTTAACCTACCCGGTCTCGTCAAATGGATACCCGTAAACCCTGTTTACGTGAAATGTTGAATTGAAATTCAATGAATAGGAAATGTCGGGAATAAGGAAAATTGGCCTGAAATGGAGAATTGTGACATTCTCCCCTCCTAACAGGAATCCAGTCCCTGGATTCGGTTCATGTTGGTCTCGGGAGTGGTATTGGTAAAATGATGTGGATAATTGAATCGCTTTTGGTCTTCCCGTACCCTAGTATACTCGGGACTTCTTCGGGAATTCTCGCGAATTTCATGATAGAATTTGACTCTGTTTCATTGTATGACCTTACAGTCCATGATTTCTACTGGTTCCTCCACAAGGTTCAAGTTTGTCATTGAGTTGGATTTCTTCTATTGAAAGATGAGTAATTCATCGAATAATCACTTCTTGCTTGTTTCATGAATATGGGTTGGACTAGTGAATTGGGCAGTTTCCGATTTCGGTCCGTCAATAAGTGATTAGCACTTCGACCATAAAGTGCTCTCAAATGGTATGATCCTTATGTTCATGTGATAACTATTGTTGTAAATGAATTCGGTTTATGGCAAATGGTTAGTCCAACAAATTTCCAAAGTCAATCATGCCTGATCTAAACATATCTCCCTATGTTGGAATCGTTCTCTCGTTCTGACCATTGGTCTGAAGGTGATAGGTGATGCTTATACCTAGTTGGGATTCCAAAGAAAACCTTAAAATGATTGCCAAATAGGTATCGAGATTGAGTGTTTTGTTCATAATCTGTATCCGAATAAATGAATTTAAAACTTTAAGCAAACGACTTTCTAAGAAATAATTTCTTGCAAGATGTATGATTTGTATAATTGTAGTTTGGAGGAAATTCATTGAAAAGTGTAGGCATTAAAAATGATGAAATAGTCGGGTGGGTATGTTTATATGTATGCGTTGATGTCTAACATCCAGTTTGGATAATGCCTATTGGTGAGATCATGTTCACTTGAAGGTTCTATAGTCTGGTTTAAAAGGCTGGATTCATCTCTATAGTGTTGCTTAGTGAGCATTCGTATCGAAACAAATCTTGTAATTCGGTAGGCTAGTACTTTCGAGATGATAGAATCTTGACAACCAGGTCAGTGATAATTGTGATATTTCATGATTCCTGTTGAGTTTCGAATGGTCTTAAAGTATCAAGGAATTCTTCTCAAAGATGGCATGTAAAGTCTTTCTAGGAAAGTCAGTGGTAATATCCACTTATGAATTTAGTGAGTAGTGAGACTAGAGAATGGTAAATGATGGTGATAGTGAGAATGTAAGGTAGCATGCTGAGACTCGAATGTCTCGGTATCATAACTGATTATCTCCTCTGAATTGGTCTCATGTGAAATTACAGTGGAAGTCATTGCCCAATGACGGTGAATACTCCAAGAATATCGAGGAATAGTTGGCATAGGTTCATTGGTAGATGGAAAAGCATCCTACGAGTCTAAGTCTGAAGAATTATTGATAAGGTAGGTGAATGAGAACACGGCTCAATGGTAATTGTGACTTAGTGAGACTGTGATGAATGAGGGTACCATGATGTAAGTATACTGTGTATGTGTGTATGTTCATGAGATGTTGTGCTTATGCATTCATATGAATTTTGGCATTTCAGGAATTTTGTAAGACTCGACCCGAACATAATCCTAACATAACTGCTCAAAGCATTCCAAAATTCACCTTTGAGTCAGACATAGGTGATCAGTCCATGTCCCACTGTCCCTGGTCGAATATAGGTGATCAGTCTATATCCTACCGAGGTTTAATGAATTTTGCAATACTTAGCTCAGCTATACTCGTAATATGTCCAAGACTCCTTGAAAATGTTTAGACAGCAAAGGCGATGTCAAACCACTCAGTTGCAAGTCCCGCCCATACAAGACTTGTAACCTGTGTTTTCACACTCCATTGCACAACACATGTAAAATGAATGAAAGTGACCCGTGTAATGTAGTGTAGGTGATCGCACACCCAAGTGATGCCATGAATGTTGGTGATCCACACCTTGCCATGAATGTAGGTGATCCATACCTAAGTGATGTAGGCAACAAAGTACCCAAGTAATGTAGTGTATTTCTATACCCATGAAATGTAGGTGGTTACGCACCCATGTAATGTAGGTATCATGCCGTACCCGAGCAATGTAGGTATCCCTATACCCATGAAATGTAGGTGGTTACGCACCCATGTAATGTACTGTATTGTGGTATAAAACCATGTAAAGTGAATATGCACTCATGATGAAATGATGAGATGCTATGATGATGCGGTTATAGTCTAGGGTCCAAGATACAACCTAGTTCGCTATAACCTTAGCTCTGATGCCAATCTGTCACACCCTGAATTTACCTGTTATATGGCAGCGGAATGGAATACCTGGGTGTAACGAACAGGGCATCTCATACAAGGTTATATTGAACGACCTAAAGTGTCGTTTTGAAAATACATCGTTTGATCATTAAAACATTCAGAGTTTACAAAATAGGTCCCATAATGGTGTTACAAGTTCATGAAAAATAGTTCAACTTGATCAAACGTTACATAAGTGCATAAAATGAAAGGTAAGACGCGTCGACTCTTCGACTCCATGATGGTCCATATGCAAGTCACATGTTGTTATCTTAGTAACCTGAAAATACATTGCTAAAACGGTCAACAATAATGTTGGTGAGAAATCATAGGTTTAGGAAAATGAATGTTATACGATAACCATAAATATAAGTGTATGACTACCCGTCACATGATTGTATGACTACCCGTCATATGGTTGTAAAATTGTACAATATTACTTAAGCTCATGACCCCGAAGCTAGACTGTAGGTAATGCCCCAAATGGAGTGCTTTGCCAAACACTTGGAATGATCAAATGAAATGCATCCGCTTGACTGTTGGTAACCCCAACACGGATGGAGGCGTCACCCTCAATAGATCTATCCACTCACTCTCGCTTAAATACAATTAACGGTTCATGATGGTGGGGACTTAAAACATGGCAATGTAGTAACTTAAGTAATGTATATGGATTTGATACTTAGGCTCGTATGAAAAATGGTGCAATGTATTCTCCCCCGTGGGATTTGAAAACAATAAAAATGTAAACGGGGCTATGAAAACTCACCTCAAGGAATGGCATAATATGGAATGTATGAACTGAAGTAATGAGGTGCAACTCCTAGCCGCAACCTAAAATGAATGCATGTAATCTACTTTAGATTATGAAATGGGTTCATGTATGCACTTGCACTATAATCTATACCACTCGTTTTGTATTCAAAATATATATTGTTGGCGAAAATATAAATTACATCTTCGTATAAGGTCATGGTGATTATTACATGTTTATATGGTTTAATAATGTTATACGGTAGTTATATAGGGAAATATAATGAAATTTAGCTTTTAGACGTAAGATACAACACTTAGTCAATTTTTGAAATACGGTTAAAAATGGCTTCGGAAAACTAGTTGTAAATCAGTGAATATTGAGAGTTAGGAAATAAAATTGGTATTTCTGGAAAGCCTAGCACCAAGCCTCAAAATGTTCAGGAGTGAAGTTTTGCTCAAAGTGTCTAGATTTTATGCTAAATGGTCGAGAAGTATGGTATTTTAGGCTAAAGCTGCCATTTCTGGGCAGTTTTTATGAATATTTGGATGGCTGTAGATTACTCATCTTAAGTCCAAATGACGAACGGCTTTTTGATTTGAAAACTAGGCCAGGTGCTCTAACTTTTGTTCCTTGTGGTCCAAAACTCCAAAACTGAGTCAATTGACGGGAAAATGGCTCTCAACATGGGTGTTTCTAGGTATACTTAGAAAATTTCTGGGTAAGTGCTGGTGGTTTATTAGTGAAAATAATAACTTTCGAAAAATCATAACTAATTCGTTATAAGGCCGATTTTCAAGTTCTTTATATCCCCGGAAAGGTAAAAATATATACTAACATATTTTCAATAGTTTGGCAAGTTTTGGAAAGGTCTAAGGCTCGTTTTTGACCAAGTTAATTCGTACATCAGCAATGAATTTTCCGGAAAATGTTCAAGTCTAGTAGCAACTTGTTTTTGGCATAATTTCTTCGTTATAGGTCCGTTTTTAGCGGTTCAAAAGGCCATAGTTTCATCTAAGAATGTATTTTCTAGTTCTTGGGTCCAAAATTAACCAAAACTCACTGAGTTTACCCAATTTTGAAAATAGGGACAGAAGGTTAACATATGTTTCCAAAAATGATATAACTTAGTTTGTACATGTCCAAAACCACTACTAACAACATCAACTCATCCCTTAATCTACCATACACCTTCTTAGGGTGTCATGGGTTCCCTAACATCACCATTTCAATCATTTCACCAAGGTTTCATAAGGAATTCATTTTACACATAAAATGATAGAAATTTAGGTTTTTGTGGTATAGACTTCAATATGCAAGTTCAAAAATGACAAAAGTACATAAACCTTGCAAGGAATTCATGGTAGAATTTATAGAAAAATTAGTGGTTCACTTACTTGAAAACCTTATAACTTTTTGGGTAGAAAAACCTAACAATCCATAGGTTTATATTACAAAACCTTGTAATGGATGTGATCTAATACTTGTAAAATATTTAATACTTGAAAAATTCTTGGTCCTTCTTGGTCTTGAGGTTGGAACGAGCTAGGGAGAGCAAGGAACTAGAGAAATATTTTTTTTTTATTTAAAATAAATAACACCTTGCATGTATGTGTAGTTTAGGTGGAATTTAGGGATTTTATGTGTGAATTAGGAAGAGAACAAGTGTCTCTAGGACATTTAGAGCCAGCCACCTCAACATGAGGTGGTTGTGGTGTCATCTTTTGTGCAATATAATTTTTACGGGGTACCGTTTAGTGTATAGTTTGAGCGGTTTAGCGTTTTCGGGTACCGGGTTAATTAAAAATAAAATATAACGGGTCAATACGGGATATAATAAGGTTGTAAAAATTATAAAAATATAATTTTCATAAACATTGGGTATTTTGATAGGTATTGCTTTGTTGGTACAATTCTTGTTGTATATAGTTCAAGTAAAGGTTTATTATTTGGTTAACCACCAAAAATAAATAATATATAGTTTTATAACCTTAGTGGAAAAATAACTAATATAAAAATATATTAGTGCTCTAGTGGAATTTGTTTGGTACATTAGGTTAAAAACTAATAACTTGTCTTATTATTTATATACAAATAAATAAATAAGGGTAACTTGAAAATATATATCTACGAGTGGAATAGAATGCAAATGATGTCGTGATGCAATGTAGACTAACCCTAGTCTAGAAAATGTACGATGGTTGACAATGTGACTTAACCTACCCGGTCTCGTCAAATGGATACCCGTAAACCCTGTTTACGTGAAATGTTGAATTGAAATTCAATGAATAGGAAATGTCGGGAATAAGGAAAATTGGCCTGAAATGGAGAATTGTGACATAGTTTCACAACCACTTTTATTTTCTTGTTATTTTATTTTATTTGCATTAGTAGTTATTTGGGTTAGTTGATTAGCAACTAATTCCGCCCACTCTTGCAAATACCCGAGATTTTTATTTGCTTTCCATAAAATATAAAAATACAAAAAGAATCATCCTTCACCCTTAGACCTAACTAGAGTAGTTTTCAATCCTAACAATACTATTCCCCGAGAGAACCATCAATCCCCCGGTACTTGCCACTTCACTATACTACATCGGTCAGGTACACTGCCTGGTGGGGATTGCAAGCTTCTCAAGATCCATTGAGAGGTAAAACCTACTGCATAGCTCGCAAACCACGCATCAAGAATGCAACAAAGTCGAACGTTGGCAAGCAAGTGAAGAAAAATTACTTGCAACGTGTTGGGTGGCCGCAAGCGAGGATTCATAAGTCGGCCGTTCCCAAGCCAAAGATACGTTTTGGCAGCGGGTTCAAAATGAGTTCAATAAAAAGAATTATCATAGACGCGGCAAAGATATGATACAATCAAAGTGGAGAACGTTGAACCGTGATTGCAGAAAGTTCAACGCGTGTTTCAAACGTGCCGAACGCGATCAAAAAAGTGGGGAAAATGAAATGTATATCCTCACACGGGCCAAAGAAATGTATCGTAACGAGCACAAAAATGTGCCGTTTAATAATGAGGAGGCTTGGGGTGTTTTGCGTACTCATAAGAAATGGGACGCACCAGATACGGTTGATTTAACCGGTGATGTCCCAAGCCAAGCAAACGAGGCGTTGTTTGGTCATGATGAACAACCACGCCCGATGGGAAAAAAGCGGGCTGCGAAGAAACAAAAATTCGAGACAACGGCAAGCACCGGGGGCACGAGTACCGGAGGATCTATTTCGTCGGCCCAATTCGGGGAAGCTTTGCGCGAGGAGTATCGGGCTAAACATGAAGATGCGGCCATGGCTTACAAAGCGACCGCTGAAAACCAATACTCAGCAATACGGACGAGGGAGTTTGAATTTTTGTTGCTCAACACTACCGGCAAAGATCCTCACTATGTGGCGTGGATGAATATGGAAAAGAACCGTATCATTGAAAAATACGAGTTGCCAAAGCGTACGGAATGAATAAATGTGTTGTGTTGTAATTTTTTTTCTTTTTTGTTTTTTTTTTTAATTTAATTTTTTATTTTCGTAATGTTTTTTTTTATGTCGTAATGTATTTTATTTTATTTTATTTCGTATTGTATTTTTAATTTCGTAATGTATTGGCTTTTTTTTATTTCATAATGTAATATATTTTGAATTATTGTTATGGTTTTTAAAAATGAAGTATTAGTTTTAGTTTAGGGTTGAATTTGAAAATATTTGAAAAGTTGAGTTAAAGTGAGTTAAGGTTGAGTTATTGTTGTGGGTGTTTTTTTGCGAGTTAAGGTGAAAGTGATAAAGCTGATGTGACGCTGATGTGACACTGAGTTAAGATTGAACTTGTGTTATTGTTGTGAATGCTCTTAATGCTAGTTGCATTAGGCTGGTGACAATAAGGACAACGACCGAGTGGGTCGTGTAGGTCCAAGTCGATCTTCATTGTTGTGGTATACATGTCACGACCGAATAGAAGCTTAAAAAAAACGAAAACGGTCGTGGTCTCGACCGAGTGTATACACACATAAAAAACAAAGGCCCACTTTCTAATTAATATTATTAAGGTCGTCTTTACTGGGGCACCCAATCGGCTGCAGGTCGCTGGAGAGAGAAAGCTGACGTGGCAGGAAAAAAAAGGGGTCGCGGGTCGCCTTACTCTGTCCAGCCTTAGTGGAAACATGAAGCAATATGACGTCACTAAAGTATTTCCCAACACCATGCATTGCCTTCTAGAAGCAAATTACACATATATATCCACACAGCCTGGCAAGTTTACACCCACGTACTGGTAAAACGTAATCATATAAAACTTGATTTCGACCAATGATTCAATGAACCTTGAATATTCGAAAGCCGTCATGGTAATAGTAACAGTTCCTCTACTAAAAAGGCTGACGGCGCCGTAGCTGCTAGTGACAGACTGAACATCACATGCAATATCTAGCTACTTTTTCTCTTCTGGTTTATGAAAATATCCTACAGAAACGAAAACGTGATAAACAGGTTTCTTTAGTTTCGGGTTCTCTTGGTTTCAGTTCTGCTTATCGGTTTTCTCCGGTTTCTGTTTGTGGGCTCAGTTTCTTGGAATACCTGAATAACACACTCTAGTGTTTGAGTTAGCTTATTTATTCCGCTTGTGAACGTACTTATGTTTTGGAAAATCAATAAGCTCGTTTAATGAAGATTATGAGGTCCTCAACTTGCTTATCAGCTTATGAATTTATAATAATTGATTAATCCAGACAACCCCTTATTGAATCATGCTCATATTTATCACAGCCGGACCTAATGACCTATGTGTAAATAAGCAAAAGATGGCCTATGGAAGTTACCTTGTTCATCATATCAAGTGTTACGAATTATGGATGATTAATTAATTTGATGATCTTTACTTAAAACTCATATATTTGTTGGATTTTATTTATATATTACTAGTAGGGAGTATTATTATTTTAGTAGCACTCTAAGAGCTTTGGGTGCCCAGCGCCGTTAGTCAAATTGTCTCGGAAAATGTCACCCCGACTGCGCCAGAATCACACCAGAACTCGTACCTCACGTCCTGAGTCGTTACGACCAATCCAAATGGTCCCGGAAAATGTGACGGCCTGACGGGACAGCACGAGCACAGTACCGAGCCTCGCGTTTTTTTTTTTTTTTTTTTTTTTTTTTTTTTTTTTTTTTTTTTTTTTTTTTAATCCCATGAAACAGCTAGTGCACACCCAAGATTTTTCCGATTGAACATAATAATGGAATCAAGATTTAAGCAATATATGAAAGAAGACGAATGAAGTTTAACGAGAATGTCAAAGGAAGAAGTGGATATGTGCAAATATAAAAGTACTAGTATTTATATAATAAAAGAATTACATCATTTCGGAGTTTTTGTGACAAAACAATCTTAGTGAAAAAAAATTAGACCAATAGGAATGCTCGATTTTGCCATGTAGGCGAAATCAAGCAATATGATTGGCCAATAAAAAGTCAAAATTAAATTGATTTTGGTCAAACTTTAATAAATTTGGTGGTGAATTTGATTAAAGAAAAAAACACATAAAAGTATAGGTGTCAAATTTATGAAAATAAAAACTTAAAAAAAGAGGAGGTAATTAATAAAACATTAGCGGTTGAATTTTAAATATATTATATGGAGTTAAGTGTAAAATTATAAATCTCCATGTTTTTTGATAACTTTAGATAATAAACAAATAACCCCTTACACTTTATACCCCCTACACTTTGTAATATGAACCTTGTTTACAATTACATGAGTATTAGTATTGGTTTGAGACTTCCATTCATTAAACTTACAAAATTTTATAAATGTACGAATTAGTTTTAATATACGTTACATACTTTTAAAATAAATATTAGTTTTAAACTTTCATCTATTAAAATATCTTTTTACTATGTTCGTTAAAGATAAACAAGAACTCAAGTTATCCTATTTAAAAGTTGTATCTATACGTACACGAGTTTGAATATTAAATACGGTTAAATTATTATTAACGATAATATAAATATCAAATGGTAAGTACGAGTTACTGTGATATGAAAATAAATATACGCGATTGTACTTATAACGACTCATGTAATTATTACTATATATATATAACGCAGCGTCGCAAAACGACGCACACCATGTCGTTTAGGTTTTTTCGGTTTTTGGGCTTGCCCCATGCGTGTTGTCCAGGACCATGATCTAAGCCTTCTTCTTTTTTTTTGGTTTTTACATTCACGAGGTCACCGCTTTCCTTATACTTATCTTATCTTCTTCCTCNTTTACATTCACGAGGTCACCACTTTCCTTATACTTATCTTTTTCCTCTGCCTTTTCTCGACCTTTTACTGGAATCTTCTTACCTGTAGCTAAAACCAGGTTGTCTTTTGCTTCATCTTCGTTTTATTGCTTTCTTTTATTGGAATCGTGTTTGTGTGTGCATCTATCAGTTGTCGTATGTGTTTTGTGCATCTATTCAGTTTCATCTATGTGTTTTTGTAAATCGTGCCGCGCCGTGGAAAAAAAATTGGACCAATAGGAATGCTCGATTTTGACACATAGGCGAAATCGAGCAATATGATTGGCCAATAAAAAGTCAAAATTGAATTGATTTTGGTCAAACTTTAATAATTTGGTGGAGAATTTGATTAAGGAAAAAAAAACATAAAAATATAGGTGTCAAATTTATGAAAATAAAAACTTAAAAAAAGAGGAGGTAATTAATAAAACATTAGTGGTTGAATTTAAAATATATTATATGGAGTTAAGTGTAAAATTATAAATCTCCATGTTTTTTAATAACTTTAGATAATAAACAAATAACCCCTTACACTTTATACCCCCTACACTTTATAATATGAACTTTATTTACAATTACATGAGTATTAGTATTGGTTTGAGACTTCTATCTATTAAAATTACAAAATTTTATAAATGTACGAATTAGTTTTAATATACATTAAATACTTTTAAAATAAATATTAGTTTTAAACTTTCATCGATTAAAATATCTTTTTACTATGTACGTTAAATATAAATAAGAACTCATGTTATCCTATTTAAAAGTTTAATGTATACGTACACGGGTTTGAATATTAAATACATTTAAATTATTATTAACGGTAATATAAATATCAAATATTAAGTACGAGTTACTGTGATATAAAAATAAATGTACGCGATTGTACTTATAACGACTCATATAATTATTATTTAAAGTTTATATACGGATATCCGGAAAAACATTTTTAAAAAACTTTACGGAGTATATTTTAACTCCGTCAACGCTCATTATGTGCTACTAAACTCGCATATTTTGTACAACATGATATCAATAGTTAAAGTTTAACAACGACATCAACCTCAACATTAACATCTATGTCAGCTAAACAAAGTTAAATCTTTCATCCAATAAAATTTTTACAAAATATTAATTGATATTAATACACAATAAAAAAACTCATGCATACTTATTAGTTGCACTTATATAATAATTTTCACGGGTAAATTCTTATATATCCATATAGTAAACAAAAAATTTAAAATAAATTTGATTTATGTGTAAACCCATGTGATCAAAGAACCTTTGGCCCATTAACATTATAAGGAGACACGCTCAAGAATCAAATACAAGGTCGATGCCATAGTTATATTTATAATTTCTGCTTACTATTTTTCTTATTTTGGCACATGTTGATACTCTACCTTTTTAAAATATACATAAAATTTATAGTTTTTAAACGATAATATTATATAATTAAATTTTTCTGGAAAAACCCGTGCGTGCACGGGTATTATAACTAGTTGTTACAGGTTGAATTTCCCACCGTTATATGTCTAGTTGTCTACCACACAAATTAAATACTATTTTAAAATATCTTAATTTTAAGTTAATTTTACTACTTGGTATTTTTGCGTTTGTCACTTCGATATGAAAAATGATATACACACTCAAAAATTTGATTGGGACATTAAATATGCAAATAGTTAAAGCAATTTATATTTATAATAAAATTGTTTAATAAACGTTTTAGATTGTTATAATCAAATATGAGAGTATGCAAATCACATCACTTTAGATATCAAGGTTTCTGTTTGTTTGTTTGTGAGGTGTTTGTGTTATTTATATGATTTTATACATGTTTTCCATCCACCACTATAGGAAAAAGATCTATCATATCATACACATACCACCAATTTGAATGTTAAGGACCTACGAATTTATATATTAAGAATAAATGACAACAAACCTTTAAAATATATATATATATATATATATATATATATATATATATATATATATATATATATATATATATATATATATATATATATATATATATATATATATATATATATATATATATATATATATATATATATATATATATATATAGTCTTGTTATGTGTAAGGAGTATGTATTAAAAGTTCAATGTGTGCAAACATTATGGATACAACAATAGTTTAGTTAGCGGACCATATTTATGGAATATTAATCACTTAATTGAAATATATCCTTATTTTAATATATTTTTTATTTTATTTTTTTTTACTTTTTTAATGTATTTTTTATTAAAAAATTTTTAATTTTGTTAAATTTGTTGGTTTTTTTAAATAAATGAAAAAAGAACAAATATATATATGTGGGGTCCAAGATGCACGACGGCACCAGAAACTAGTTTATAAGAGGGAGAAGATTTTGTTGTTGTGGTGAATTTCGGTGTACTTTTCCCCACGGCACCATGATACCGAATGTTCTTAGTCCGACTCCAGCTCTTTGTCCACATGTTGGAACGTTGGCCAAAATCAGCCGCCCATTTGTGTTTGATACATATTTAAAATCAAGGCTCCGAATGCAATTGAAATGTGAGATTGTGATTACTATTAGTGGACTATTATTTAAGGTTGGTTTATTTTGTATTGGGCTAAGCCTATTTGTTTTTTATGCTTGTACTTATAATCCATGGGAGCATTATTATTGATCATGAGAAAGTACACAGTTTAACATGGTAGCAAAGATATGGTAGCAAAGATATACTCTAACTGTTGCAATAAACCCTAAACATTCAGGGCCCGTTTGGTTTGTAAGTGGGTTTAGAATGGGATTTGGATTTGGGAATGGTTTGAAAGAAAAGTATGAGAGAGAAAATTAATAATTATTAAAATTATATGTTTATTTAAAAATATTCAATTGTTTGACATAGTAAACCAGTAGCAAAAAGACAAAGAAAGTCAAAAAAAGAAATAAATTGTGTGGTTCGTAATGATGTGTAAGAGGGAATCCATCAAAAATGCTCAATTTAGTATGGAATGACTTTTTAAACAAGATTCCATTACTTTTTCATGTAAGAATTAACCAAACAATTTATTTAATCTATGAAAGTATTCCGTGGGTCCAAAAACCTCAAACCAAACTGCCTCTCAGTTTTTGTGACACTATCTCTTCCTGCCGTCCCATAATACATATAATCTTCATACTACATTCTTCGCTTTCTAATAATAATATTTTTTTAAAATAAATTAAAGTCTCTCTTACTTTGTCATGCTTGTCAACTTGGCAAACATGTGAGGCTTTTCCATTTTCTGTTTCAAATATTGTAGTTAACTAGCCGGGTACCTGCGCGTTGCAGCGGCGGGTACCCTGCAATATATTTATTTGGTTTCACAGGTTAGGCGAAATAACTTAGAAGACGCCACATATTACAACAGCCGCAATAATCACATAATTAGTTTTTTATTTTTATTTTTTTTTATTTTTTTTTCCTTCTCCTCGTTGCAAATCAGATTATTAAATGACTAATAAAATGATTAAAAATGAAATCCTTATCCCTATATATTGTGGGTGTAATATTAGCGAACCTTACTTTCATGTTTAAGGCCTAAAAGTAAATAGGGAAAAAGTTGTAAATACATAATGTGCTTTTCGAAAAAACTCATTATGCTCTATGAACTTTACTTATTGTCATAATACATAACATTTTGATGCAGGTTTTACTGACCATGTTTTAATATTTATAAAGTCTCGTTTACCTAAGGTCTACCTTTTACGCACTAACGGACAGTGTATCCAGTCGTGTGTGGTATAATCAAATGGTAAAGCCGAGGTCGTCCCAAGAGCTAAGGTGCGGAAATTATCTAAGGCGTATCACGTTTAAAAGGGGGTTTTAGTTGAAAGATGAATTAAACTAATTAAAAGTAATAACAAGACAATAAAGTAAATACAAGGAAATCAGTAAAGAGAAGTAGTGTTAACCTAATTACTACTCTTGTTATGATCATGATTAGTTTTCCTATAGGTGCATCCTATCATATCGTTCGGGGATTCAATATTCATTTCGGGTCAGATGGTCAAATTCGCCTAGATCTATCTTATACCTTGTCCTATCCAAAGCTATTGTAAAGTCTTGGGTTCATCGGTACGACGACACAAGAGTCATTAAGTGCCTCTACTAACATGGACAAGGCTAACGAATGCGGCATGGTCAGATCTTACACCCCTCTAACTCCGTTAAGTGTCTAGCATTGGTAGGTGGTCCTAGGGTTAATTCCCACGTGTATGGTGATATTGCTATCACCAAGTCACATCCCTAGCGACTTGCTTCCTAGGGTTAATTCCACAAGTATCTAGAGAACAACCAACACTAATCACTACGGGAACTAGAGTGTCCCAAGCCTCGCCATGAAAGTAAACAAACAATAGATAATAGATGCGTGGAAAACTAAATCAATAACATAACAATTTCATAATTAGGCTAACTGTAACACCCCAACCCGAAAAGGGCTAAAGTATTACATTATGGGGTCAAGTCAGAACACAAGTTAAACGGAGATACAATACAAAACTTACAAGGATTACAAGGAAACAAGACAAGATACAAGATACAAAAGGGCATCAACAAACATAAGCCCAAAACAAAACTACTTCTAAGCATCTCTAAGTCCAGCAAGTGTCTAATAGGGTGAAGTCTTCTAAGCCCAAAACAAAGCCTTCGTCCGATAACTCATCTTCCTACTAAACCTGCTGCATGAGAAAAGAAATGCGGCTGAGCTTACAAAGCTCAGTGAACAGATATGAAGATAACAAGTAATGTAAAGTAACAAGAGAAGAGAATACAAGATGAATTTGTATATGGGATCACGAGGTTTATTAAGAGATTTTCAAGATCAAGTAAAAGGGTCATCCAAGTCAAGTATCAAGGTCAAGTATTAAGGTTACGTATCAAGGTTAAGTATCAAGGTTAAATATCAAGGTCAAGTATCAAGGTTAAGTATCAAGGTCAAGTATCAAGGTTAAGTATCAAGGTTAAATATCAAGGTCAAGTATCAAGGTTAAGTATCAAGGTTAAATATCAAGGTTAAATATCAAGTACCAATTCCAAGGTCGTCAAGTATATAATCAAGAATTACCAGGTCTTCAA
Source organism: Artemisia annua (assembly GCA_014162995.1). Taxonomy (NCBI): domain Eukaryota; kingdom Viridiplantae; phylum Streptophyta; class Magnoliopsida; order Asterales; family Asteraceae; genus Artemisia; species Artemisia annua. The sequence continues at coordinate 55,872 of LBNU01024791.1, read as the reverse complement.
TGTCAAGGTTACCAAGTTGCAAGGCTTCAGTATTTAACCCCCAGGCACAAGCAAGAATCAAGTCAAGTATATCAAGTCAAGTATCCCAAGATGGAGTGATCAACTCCCAAGTAGTGAGGGGTCGCACTGCGCGCAATCCCAATCACCAAGTAATAATAACTCTAGTCCAAATCATAATCAAGATGGCCGTAGCCCAAGCAAGTATCAAGACAAGACAAGACTAGGATGCATCCATACGCCCCTGCTGGCCAATAACAATAATAATAATAATAATAATCATAGCAGCAATCGATAACAAGAATCAGGGACGGCGTGGGACATCTCTCCAGCCATGCTAGAGTACATAGCATTGGTGCATCAATACTATGGTTGTGGCTACTCCACAACAAGTAGCTCTTGGGTAAAATACTGAAGGGGTCAAGTAGTCCAAGTCCAATACCAAGTACAAGTGTCAAGTCAAGATTAAAGGTTCAAATCAAGTTTCAATATTAAGTGTCAAGGTCAAAAGGCCATTATCAGGGATCAATATCAAGAGTTCAGTATCAAGAGGTCAACCAAGGATGTAGTATCCAATGAGTCAAGATGGTGAGGTCCAAGTCAAGGTTCCCATCCACAGGGTTCATTATTCCATTTTCCCCAAAGTCCCATAGTTCAAAATCAAAGGGTCATAATGAGAGTTTAAATCAAAGATCCATTTAGTAGGTTCCCATCATTTGTTTAGAAAAGTTCATAATACAAGCCCATTTAGAAGATTAGTCTTGAGTGAAGTTATAAAATAATTTCTCCTTTAAATGTTTCCATGTCATAACTTTAAGAAAAGAGATTTCACCTCCCGTTATAATATCCCAAGGGTATCCAAGTCCCACCAAGGTTCAAGGTTAAGGTCACAAGGGTATCATGACAGGGTTATGTCAAGGTTCAAGAATCATAGCGTAAGTTTCAAGCAAGGTTCAATAATCAAGAGGGATATAACAAGGTTCAATAATCAAGAGAATATAACAAGGTTCAAGATATCAAGGGAAGAGGAAAGACAAGAATGTATGAGAAACCTGTAGATAGGTCGGAATATTTGTACCTTAGTCCAAAAGCAAAAGCAAGATCAATAAATAACGAGATAAAAGGATCACTCCTGCTTCAACGAACCTAGAAGAGAACGTGGATACGAATCAAGACGAGTTCAATTCACCTAAGTTACCTCTTTTAGTCATCTTTCCATTTTTAGTAACTTTCTATTTTAGGTAACTTCCATACATAGTAAGTTTACACTTTAAGTAAGTTAGGTATCTTAGAAGACTTTCTATTTTTAGTAAGTTTCCTTATGTAGAAGGTTCCCAATTTTAGAAGATTTCCATAAATAGTACTTTCCAACAATAGCAGGTTTCCAAAGATAGCAGGTTTCCAAAGATAGCAGGTTTCCAAGATTAGTAAGTTTTCTCAACATATACATGTTCTATACAGTCATTTCATCACTTTGTAAAGTTTTCATGTCATTATAAGTTACAGATTTCATTTTACACATGTTTTCCAAAATTAGGGTTTCATATGATAAGGGTTCATAATTTAGGGTTAAAAGTGTCATTAATGAAAGTTGATGGTCAAAACTGATTATAAACAAACATATCCACATATATACAGTCTATACACTTCAAGTATCACATATATACACATTACACCCTCAAGTATCACAATTTACGAAATAAACCCTAATTAAACATAATTATCATAATTAAACCATTAATTAACAAATCTAACATTTAAGGCACATAATTTATCCAAGTGTNTGTCATTATAAGTTATAGATTTCATTTTACACATGTTTTACAAAATCGTTTGTTGAAGGTCAAAACTGATTATAACAAACATATCCACATATATACAGTCTATACACTTCAAGTATCACATATATACACATTACACCCTCAAGTATCACAATTTACGAAATAAACCCTAATTAAACATAATTATCATAATTAAACCATTAATTAACAAATCTAACATTTAAGGCACATAATTTATCCAAGTGTGTCAAGAGCAGCCCCTAACTCATATTTACAGCAAATAAACCCAAGGTTACTGTATTTACACATTTAGTCCCTCTAGTTTACAAATTAGCACTTAAACCTCATAATTACATAATTAACCATTTAAAGTCCATAATTAATCAATTTAGCACCCAAGTCATCCACAATACAAAAATAACATAAACAACCCCTACATCAGTTTTCCAGGTCGAGACATACCAAGTATCCCACATTTACAGTTTAACCCCTTAATTATCATTAATTAATAATTAGCTTCTAATAATTCCAATTTAGCACATCAACCCATCAAATATTCAAATTATCATTCTTAGTACGTCATATAAATTATGAAATGACCAGATGACTAACTTTCAGAATTTTACAATTTTGGCCCCTTAACTTTAATTAATTAACAATTGAATTTAAAACCAAATTAAATTACAAAATAAATACCAAAACTTATCAAATAAGCATAACGGGTCCCCATACTTATTTTTACCAATTACCTACTGTTTTAATACAGTTTACAAAAATGGCCAAACAATTTTAATAATTAAAAAATAGCCCCTCAACTTTTATTTACTTTAATTAGGTTTATAAATAAATCAATTTAAATCCTTTAATTATCCAAAATGGCACCAATGGTCCTTGTAATTATTTTTACCATGCTACTACTGTCCATATGAGACTTACAAAAATAACCCACCATTTTATAGAACTACCAAACACACCCTTATCATTAAATTAAGCCGATTTAACAAATTAAATAGAGACAAGCCTTAACAATTTTTCCAATATTTTTCCATCACACCTCTAATCAAATAGGATATTTAGGCACAAAATATAAGCCCTAATTTAGATCCTCAACCCATTCGAACCATTTAGTATTTTATTTTTATTTAATTAATTAAACGATTAAACAATAATCCATAATAATTCACCAAAACTTCCAAAACTTAGATTTCAAATTTATTTAGGTTATTTTAACATCCAAGGAACCCATAAAATATAATAAAAATTTTCCATGTATTAATTTAGCCGATTTGATTTATTTGTGTATTTAGGGTTTATAAAACGAAATAATTCGAAATAGCCTATATAGCTTGCATGATTCGAATCTAATATTTTTCATGGATCTTATATAATATAGAGAGTATATAAAAATTACAAAATGAATTTTAGAACGTAAGGATTGGTCTCCATGAATTTACTTTGATCGGTTTAATTTAATCGGCACAAAACAATTCCCAAACGAATCGTGCGACCTCCAAGGCTTGAACCACGAATTTTCTCTGCTTCCTTAGACCTTATGTCGACCCAATAAAATACCAGAAATTTCCAGGACTTGAAGATGAGGCGTAGGGAATATTTTTGAAGATCGTATATACCTTTTAGGGTTTTTGGAAATAGTAAAATAGGAGTTATGATTTTGCCAAGTAAATAGATGAGATTAGGGGAGTTAATTTCGGCCAAATTATGATTCCAACCATTTTCATATTTATCTTTGATCTTATCATGAATATTAGGCCTTTTACATAATTAAAATGTACAAATTAAAGCTTATTCGGCCCATTTAAACTAAAACAAAAGTTACAAGTATTTTTGTGGCATTTAGAATATTATAATGTACCTATAAAATTATCATATGTCATATGTTGCATATTTCTAAGTGTTTTTGATTTATTTAGTGTTTATTTAAGTGTTTTATTAAAATTTTAACCAATAGGGGCATTTTGGTAATTTTAACACTATGTAATTGTGGGTTTTACAACTATTCCCCCCTCAAAAAGAATTTTCGTTCTCGAAAATGAATAAGGCAAGGTGGCGAAACGAAAACGAAGATACACCAGCTTAAGGAATTTTCAGCAATATAAGATCTTGTTTCCCAATACTGGGTCTTATCGATTCAAAAGTGGTTTCGGTTTCCCATAGAGGGTACATCGCACAGAATCTAAATCAAGAGGATCACGTATCGAACATAACCTTCACAAAATATTCAAAAGAAGGTGTAGGATTGGGTGGGTATTCCATTCGCGGACAAGAAAATGAGCTGATCAATCAAGAATGTATCGGGTGATAGCACGATGGAAGTGACCTATACAAGCAGTTTTGTCGTCAAGACAACCTTCCAAAGGTATTTTGGTAAGCTGACAGATCTTGATTCTCAGAATCCAAAACTTCATATTATATCACATACAAGACATCATGAAACGAATTAATCGCTAGCAAGGCATAGACGTGGCTCGAATCAAGTCATACGTTGACCGATAACATTAAATGGCAAGGAGCTCTACAACGGAACTTAGGACTTATCAAATCATAGTAGTGAAACAATCACAAGACGCGTATCCAAACGTACGGCGATAAGGTAGATCAAGCGTACAAGTCAAGAGAACCCTATGGTCTGACTATTAGCAGATCGTCGCAACCAAGACAAGATTCTAAGTCTCTACCAAGGCACTTCTCAAGACATCCTATGAACACAACAAGTGCACATTATATGATGTAAGTATTATCAAGTTGGCCAGACGTCATAATACTAGCATCATATAAATATGCCCTCATGATGATCATACTCTATCTCAATCAGTGAAACAAGCTACAAGTCCACCTATCCGTCCAAACTAACTCCTGGGTTATTCCTATTCAAGGATCAATAGCAAAACGATGTCGACCAGACACGTAAGGCTCGAAAAGATCAACAATCATCGTCAAGACAAAAACATGATGTTAAGGCATTAATTCTTCCGTCATAAGGTTCGTTTCAAGAATTCGCCTCGTTAGAGTAATCAGTCTTCGTCCATCTTCCAAATCTGAGAGTAAAACCAAATTGTTAACTTGAGTTTGGTTCCTCAAGCCTTCTGCAGTTTCTTCTGGGAATACGACTGAGCAGTGTGAATCTCTGGTACGGTCTTCAATCTCCTCATCCAGTCTGCTTCCACTCTCAACTCATCTTAGTACAACCAAGGTGAATAGGGAAGTGAGACTGTATGTTCTTCATTAGCTCCAGGTTCGCCGTCTTGACCAGGTTCCTGCGTTCTGCTCATCTGATGCGTGGTTTTGTGACCTTACAACAGGTTTTACCTCTCGAGGGATCTCAAGAGGCCTACAACCCTACCAGGCAGTGTACCTGACCGATGTAGTATAGGATAGTGGTAAGTACGGGGGATTGATCATTCTCTCACAGGGAATAGTGTTCGTTAGGACAGAAAAACTACTCTAATAGGTCTAAAGGTGGAAGGAAGATTCTTTTTGTATTTTTATATTTTTATGAAAGCAAGTAAAATCTCGGTTTTGAAAGAGTGGGCGGAATTAGTTGCTAGTCAACTAACCCAAAATTACTACTATTGCAAATAAAATAAAATAACTAAACTATTTGGTTGTGAAAACAATATGGAGAAAAGTGTGTTTACTTAGACTTCATTACTCCCTAACTATCTTTTACCGGTTAATTGATATGTATGTTACTTGTGTGGATGAAGGGTGTATTCCTAATAACTCATGGAGTGGCATACATATCTCTCCAATTCTATGAGCTCTTATCTCCTCCTATGCCATGCACGGCACAACCATAGGGATTGTAAACAGTGGCTCATGCGTTAAATACTACCTTAATAGCCTAGTATGCCTTGGCTACATGTTTCCCAAGACGTTCAAGCACGTTACCATAAAGGAGGTTGGCCAGTTTTCTTGAGCCTAACATTGATGGAACAATCATCCCAACAAACAACAACACATCAATTAACCAATAATTAATAGTTAGGTTTCATTAGATCTAAGCAAACACAAGAGAATTTAGCTACACATGTTAATTAAAAGACAAGCAAAAGAGATAATCAACCAACACATAGACATATTGATTGAATTAAAGTGAAGACTTATCTTTAATTAAGCATGAGGGTTCCAAGGGTTGGAAACCCTAAAAAGTACAGAAAATTCGTCTTTAGGGTTTGCCCTAAAAGTTCTCCACAAAGTTCCACACTAATGAATGAAAATTAGAAAACTATATATAGATTTTACACTCTGACGGCGTCAGGTTATAAGGGCTGACGCCCTCAGCTCGCCGCCAATAGTTTTCTCGGATGGCCTAGATCCACTTCTGACGCCGCCACCTTATAAAACCTTCTGGGCCGTCACTCTTTAACTTTACTCCTGACGGCCTACTTTTCCGAACACCTGACGGCGTCAGGTGTTAAATCCTCTGGCCCGTCATTTGAAAATTGATTTCCACTCTTTTGTCAAGGATTTCTGACGGCGTCACCTTGTGACTTCTGACGCCGTCAGGTTGTAAATCTTCAACTTTTGAGACTTTGTCGTTTTCTTCACTTTTATGCTCCAAAAACGTCCGAATATGCATGTTTTCCAGAATTCTTCTCAAAAGTACCTAAAATGACAAAAGGAACGATTTAGGGCAATATTTGATAACATTTATACGAATTAGGGCTTAAATGACCCCCTAAAAGCGTAACACTTTTCGTCTCATCAAATACCCTTACACTTGGGATTTTCTTGTCCTCAAGCAAATGCGCTTTTATTCCAATCAAAATATGAGTTAGGGGTCATTTAACACGAATATAAAAGTAATTACAACAAATAGTTATTAGACCCTAATCATAATAAGCACGGAAATCATACACTAGCACCTCATAAATAGTGTTTGGATTCTCACATCTCTCAAATTTCATAAAGTTTATATCTCTTAAATGGAAACGGAAAATAACACTCACTACCTGTCATAGAAAATAGATTACCATAGGCTTGGGAGAGGATCAATTACTCCTCCACTAGGCGTAAGCACCTAAGATAAACTATCAAAGAGGGCTTTATAAAGGGTTGTAACGTAAGGTGTAGGGATATGATAACACGGTTTGGTTGGAATAAGGGGTATTTACTGGTGGCGAGTTAATTATCATGATCAAATACATGCACTCTACATCGTTGCTTAAGTCAAGACTCGACTCAATCTTAGTCTAAAAATGAAATAACAAAAACTAAAAAGGAACACAAAAGGAAACGGGATGGTAGTCCGTATGTTTTTCTCTTTCTTTTTCACATTTTTTTTGTATTTTTTTTTTCATACACTCTTGCCCTACCATCCAAAATAATACATCATAGGGGTTTTGCATTCCCCTTACACTTGAGTCTTTACATAACTTTACAATCACTATTCTAATGACTCGAATTAAGATAATCGAAAAACTTGGAGTACTTTTTTAAAATATTTAGTACGTATGGGGGTAATAATGTTGATCTTCCCCATTACTTCATTACACTAGTACTTTACCCATGAGTCCCAATTGTCCCAAAACAATATGTACAAGGATATGACTTAACTTAGCAACCATGTAATTGACCGGATAATTAACTAAGGGTTTAACAAATGTATTCACAATAATGCACCAAAGGTGGGTGCATACAAGGTAGGCTAAGGCGATTTGGGTGTACATTTAGTGGGGTGTAAACAAATTCTCACTTTGAGTAAGATGCTCAAAGGTCGAAATGAAAGGGTAGGCTCGGAAGGGTGTACTAGGGGTATCGTGTACTAAAAGTGGATACAACGCAAAGGGTGTGGGAGAATTACTTGACCAATGAAGTCAATGTAATTATAACAAATATACGGGTGTAAAACAATGGGTTAATCCTAATGCCTCTTATCATGTAGTAAATCTTAACTACACGAATGTAGTCTCACTTGTGGATTTGAGATGGTCCTAACGCAAGTTCTAGAATCTAAATACTACCGGTACTCACATCATAGCACCAAAGATGGATGCTTTTCCTACCAATTCTAGGGGCGAACCTCACATATTTGGGGTGGAAAATTTTTTAGTGGTACGGTTTTGTGCTAGTCATACAATTTCCTATCCATGAGACGCTCATTAAGATCAAGGTTTCACTTCTAAATGTTGTAAAAAATTTTAAATTGGCGCTAAAATTGCCCTAACAAATATTTCTCTTGGTTTTATTACAAATTTACTATCAAACAAAGCAAAACATCAAGCGTAAGTATATTCTCAACGGTGCTTTCATTTACCCCCCTTACACTTAAACCGAACATTGTCCCCAATGTTCAAATAAAAGACGTAAAAGTAAATAAGATGAAAGAATGAAATCAAATACTCCCCTGAATCGTTTGTTGTGGATAGTGATGTAACATGGTTAGATCTTCTTCCAAGATAGACGAACGTTCAAAGCTTCCCTTCCAAAATAATAAACGTCTTCTTGTCCAAAATAACCTGTTAACCTGAAAAAGATAAAGGCCAACCTCGCGTAAAATCGGCGGTAAAATCTACATAATAAGATATAATGCTTGTGGAATGAATATTTTGCAGAATTCCCGGAGATTATAAGTAAAAGAATTGACAAAACTTTTTAGGTTTCCGGAAAAATACAAAACTTTCAAAAAAATTGCAGAAAATTATAACCTGACGCCGTCAGGTGTTAATCCTGACGCCGTCAGAAAGTTCTGACAGAATTCTCATGTTAAGCTCCCGGGAAAAATTCTGGAAAATCTAAATCTTACTTCCTGGAATTCCTGCAAAAATTCATTATGACTCGATACAAGCATTTGACTCAAACAAATACTAATATGTAAGCTAATTTCATTGTTATGATTCATGTTCATTCGTTCTATATAAACCGATTTGGATTTCCCTTACACTTAGCTTTTGAAAAATACCTTTATATGTAGTTAAGACGAAGTTAAAAACAAAATAAAGCATTTTCACAATTTAGTTTGAAGCAGGAATCAATAATCAAGAAATATAACTTACATACGGAAACAAATAAAATCAAATAAACACACAAAAACACACAAAACATGGGTTGCCTCCCAAGAAGCGCTTTTCTTTATTTACGTGTCTTGTAGCTAGACTCAAAGTCACCGTACGTTACGTGACTTCATCGTTGGTCACGGTTCCTAAGTTATCCTCTTTTCCGGTTTTGTACTCGGGCCCTAAGTTCAAACAATCCTTATAGAAACCGAAAATCCTTTTCATGACATAGTCTACTCCCCTACGTCTATCCTCATCATTCCTATAGTAAACCGCTTGTTTGAGCTCCTTCTCAACGTTTGACAAGTGTTGGTATTGCTCTATCTTATACGGCATTTGGTAGTTCACCTCATCGGTCTCATCCTTAAATGTGACTATCCCTAAGGAAGGTTCATGAGTCATTCTAGAGACCTCGATAAATGGTTTGCCTAAGACTACTTGGGTCACACTTGCATCGATTATTGGGCGGATATCTTCTACAATCACAAAGTCGGTGACATAGGTAAAGTTTCCTACATAAACCGGTAATCCTTTAACTCTTCCCGTGAAGTTACTAATCCATCCCTTATCGGGAAACACTCTATACCCTAGTTGACTTTTCATTATCAAATTGTATTGAGCTCTAGTCATGATGTTAATGGGTGATCTAGGGTCAATGTACGCTTTCCAAATATGCAAATGCCCGATGTTGCATGGTATGTTGAGATTAGATGGATCGCCCACCTTGAAAATTGGGTTACCTAGGATGTATGGGGTCTCGGAGTCATCGAATAGATTCTTATGATATGCTCGCTCTTCCTTAGTGGGTAACCTATTGAAGTAATCCTCCTCCTCTACTTCTTCTATTTCGCTAACCTTAGCCTTCCTATCATCCTCTAATTCCTTACTCTCATCCTTTGATTCACTATCATTCTCACTCCTATCAATTGGTCTAATGGTCACAACGTTGACGAAGTGGACATGTTTGGATGAAGAGGGGTCCTTGATTTGTGGTTCGCTATTGGTGTTTCTAGCGTCCTTTTGTGGGGGTGATAGCACTTGGTTGTTGAGGGCTTTCAACAAGTTGTCAATTTTATTGGTCATCTCTACTTGTTGTTGATTAAATTCGGATGTGAATTTAGCTATACGAGCTTCTTGAGATGCCATAAAATTGGACATCAATCCTTCAAAGTTGTTGGTACTACCATAGTTGTTGGAAGGATTGTTGTTGAAGGTACGGTTTGAGGAATTACCGTTGGGTTGAAACCGGTTAGGTGGGTTGGAAGAATTGTTTTGGGGTGCGTTTTGGTTTGACTTCCACCTAAGGTTGGGGTGATTTTTCCATGAGGGGTTGTATGAATCTCCATAAGGGTTTGGCTCGGGTTTGAAAGTGTACCACTTATCTCCCGCTCCGTCGGTACGCGTGGATGCGTAGTCCGCAAAAGCTTGTTCGGGGAGTTCCATGCAATCACGAGTGTCGTGGGGACCACTACATAATTCGCACGAAGAAGTGATTTTGTTCACTTGGCTTGAAGGTTTAGGAGCTTCGTAGGATTTCATGAGAAACTTGACTTGGTCTTCAAGTTCTATGATCCTACGGTCGGAAGTGCTTGAATTATTCGAAGGCAAAGATATTGCCTTGACCGTTTTATTCAAATCACGGGGATCATTCCAACTTTCGTTGTCATATAGAGCAAGATCTTCTAGGAGATCCCATGATTGTTCCGCACTTAGATCACGTAGCTTGCCACCGGCCGCTTGGTCAATGGTTTGCCTCGTGTGGAGATTGATGTGGTCATAGAAGATTTGGACTTGGAGCCAAAGGTCTATGCCATGATGAGGGACTTTTTGGAGTAAGTCCTTGAATCGAGTCCATGCCTCGTAGAGGGTTTCGCCTTGGCGTTGTTGGAACGCCAAGATATCATTCCTTAGCTTGGTAGTTCTCCCCGGTGGGAAAAATTGAGCAAGGAAACGAGTTGTGAGATCGTCCCAAGAGGTGATGGATCCTGCGGGAAGTCGCTCAAGCCATTGACTAGCTTGGTCCCGTAGAGAGAATTGGAAGAGACGCAATCGGGTCGTCTCTCGAGTTGCAACATCAAGGTCTATGGAATCTACGATTTTGAGGAAATCCTTGAGATGTTGGTTTGGATCTTCGGAACGAAGTCCATGGAATGCGCATCCGCTTTGCACCAACCGGATGGTGTCGGATCGCAAGGGAGTGACATTGGCTCCTTGAGTGAGCTCAATGGTGTTTCGATAGCCAAGGTGGCTAGGTCGGGAATACTCTCCTAAGGTGCGGGGTCTAGGAGGTTGGTTTGGTTGTGGTGGGTGGTTTGGTTGAATTGGGTTGTTGGGATCAAGGATGTTACCACCTTCCATGATGGCGGATGGTAAAGATTACGAACAAAAATACGAAGAAAAAGATAGACTAAAGAAATCCTAGAAAAAGAAAATAAAAATCTCGCTAGAAAGGAATCTAGTGAGTAGACCTAAAGAAATAAAAATTCTAACTAAACAATAACTATTCCCCGGCAGCGGCGCCAAAAACTTGATGCGTGGTTTTGTGACCTTACAACAGGTTTTACCTCTCGAGGGATCTCAAGAGGCTTACAACCCCACCAGGCAGTGTACCTGACCGATGTAGTATAGGATAGTGGTAAGTACGGGGGATTCTCACATGGAATAGTGTTCGTTAGGACAGAAAAACTACTCTAATAGGTCTAAAGGTGGAAGGAAGATTCTTTTTGTATTTTTATATTTTTTAGAAAGCAAGTAAAATCTCGGTTTTGGAAGAAGGGCGGAATTAGTTGCTAGTCAACTAACCCAAGTTTAATACTTATGCAAATTAAAATAAAATAAATATCTAAACTATTGTGGTTGTGAAAACAATATGGAGAAAATTGTGTTTACTTAGATTTCATTACTCCCTAACTATCTTTTACCGGTTAATTGATATGTGTGTTACTTGTGTGGATGAAGAGTGTATTCCTAATAACTCATGGAGTGGCATACATATCTCTCCAATTCTATGAGCTCTTATCTCGCCCTATGCCATGCACGGCACAACCATAGGGGTTGTAAACAGTGGCTCATGCGTTAAATACTACCTTAATAGCCTAGTATGCCTTGGCTACATGTTTCCCAAGACGTTCAAGCACGTTACCATAAAGGAGGTTGGCCAGTTTTCTTGAGCCTAACATTGATGGAACAATCATCCCAACAAACAACAACACACACCAATCAACCAATAATTAATAGTTAGGTTTCATTAGATCTAAGCAAACACTAGAGAATTTAGCTACACATGTTAATTAAAAGACAAGCAAAAGAGATAATCAACCAACACATAGACATATTGATTGAATTAAAGTGAAGACTTATCTTTAATTAAGCATGAGGGTTCCAAGGGTTGGAAACCCTAAAAAGTACAGAAAATTCGTCTTTAGGGTTTGCCCTAAAAGTTCTCCACAAAGTTCCACACTAATGAATGAAAATTAGAAAACTATATATAGATTTTACACTCTGACGGCGTCAGGTTATAAGGGCTGACGCCGTCAGCTCGCCGCCAATAGTTTTCTCAGATGGCCTAGATCCACTTCTGACGCCGTCACCTTATAAAACCTTCTAGGCCGTCACTCTTTAACTTTACTCCTGACGGCCTACTTTTCCGAACACCTGACGGTGTCAGGTGTTAAATCCTCTGGCCCGTCATTTGAAAATTGATTTCCACTCTTTTGTCAAGGCTTTCTGACGGCGTCACCTTGTGACTTCTGATGCCGTCAGGTTGTAAATCTTCAACTTTTGAGACTTTGTCGTTTTCTTCACTTCGCGCAGGGAAAGAATCCTGAATCATCGAAGGAAAGAATACATCGAAGGAAACCTAACATCTACCCAAGCCTCGCAAGTCAAAACTCAAGTTCGCGCAGGGAAAGAATCCTGAATCAAGTTCTCAAGGTGGTTTCCTAGGTTCCTACAGTGGAAGCCTAATGGTCAAAACTCACAGGTCATAGCCTAAGCTCTACGGGTGTCGAATCCGCCGATCCAAACCTGGCTCTGATACCATAATTGTAACACCCCAACCCGAAAAGGGCTAAAGTATTACATTATGGGGTCAAGTCTGAACACAAGTGAAACGGAGATACAATACAAGTACAAAACTTACAAGGATTACAAGGAAACAAGACAAGATACAAGATACAAAAGGGCATCAACAAACATAAGCCCAAAACAAAACTACTTCTAAGCATCTCTAAGTCCAGCAAGTGTCTAATAGGGTGAAGTCTTCTAAGCCCAANGGGTCAAGTCTGAACACAAGTGAAACGGAGATACAATACAAGTACAAAACTTACAAGGATTACAAGGAAACAAGACAAGATACAAGATACAAAAGGGCATCAACAAACATAAGCCCAAAACAAAACTACTTCTAAGCATCTCTATGTCCAGCAAGTGTCTAATAGGGTGAAGTCTTCTAAGCCCAAAACAAAGCCTTCGTCCGATAACTCATCTTCCTACTAAACCTTCCGCATGAGAAAAGAAATGCGGCTGAGCTTACAAAGCTCAGTGTATAGATATGAAGATAACAAGTAATGTAAAGTAACAAGAGAAGAGAATACAAGATGAATTTGTATATGGGATCACGAGGTTTATCAAGAGATTTTCAAGATCAAGTAAAAGGGTCATCCAAGTCAAGTATCAAGGTCAAGTATCAAGGTTAAGTATCAAGGTTAAATATCAAGGTCAAGTATCAAGGTTAAGTATCAAGGTTAAATATCAAGGTCAAGCATCAAGGTTAAGTATCAAGGTTAAATATCAAGGTCAAGTATCAAGGTTAAGTATCAAGGTTAAATATCAAGGTTAAATATCAAGTACTAGTTCCAAGGTCGTCAAGTATATAATCAAGAATTACTAGGTCTTCAATGTCAAGGTTACCAAGTTGCAAGGCTTCAGTATTTAACCCCCAGGCACAAGCAAGAATCAAGTCAAGTATATCAAGGCAAGTATCCCAAGATGGAGTGATCAATTCCCAAGTAGTGAGGGGTCGCATTACACGCAAGCCCAATCACCAAGTAATAATAACTGTAGTCCAAATCATAATCAAGATGGCCGTAGCCCAAGCAAGTATCAAGACAAGACAAGACTAGGATGCATCCATGCACCCCTGCTGGCCAATAACAATAAACAATAATAATAATCATAGCAGCAGTCGATAACAAGAATCAGGAACGGCGTGGGACATCTCTCCAGCCACGCTAGAGTACATAGCATTGGTGCATCAATACTATGGTTGTGGCTACTCCACAACAAGTAGCTCTTGGGTAAAATACTGAAGGGGTAAAGTAGTCCAAGTCCAATACCAAGTACAAGTGTCAAGTCAAGATTAAAGGTTCAAATCAAGTTTCAATATTAAGTGTCAAGGTCAAAAGGCCAATATCAGGGATCAATATCAAGAGTTCAGTATCAAGAGGTCAACCAAGGATGTAGTATCCAATGAGTCAAGATGGTGAGGTCCAAGTCAAGGTTCCCATCCACAGGGTTCATTATTCCATTTTCCCCAAAGTCCCATAGTTCAAAATCAAAGGGTCATAATGAGAGTTTAAATCAAAGATCCATTTATTAGGTTCCCATCATTTGTTTAGAAAAGTTCATAATACAAGCCCATTTAGAAGATTAGTCTTGAGTGAAGTTATAAAATAATTTCTCCTTTAAATATTTCCATGTCATAACTTTAAGAAAAGATATTTCACCTCCCGTTATAATATCCCAAGGGTATCCAAGTCCCACCAAGGTTCAAGTTTAAGGTCACAAGGGTATCATGACAGGGTTATGTCAAGGTTCAAGAATCATAGCGTAAGTTTCAAGCAAGGTTCAATAATCAAGAGGGATATAACAAGGTTCAATAATCAAGAGAATATAACAAGGTTCAAGATATCAAGGGAAGAGGAAAGACAAGAATGTATGAGAAACCTGTAGATAGGTCAGAATATTTGTACCTTAGTCCAAATGCAAAAGCAAGATCAATAAATAACGAGATAAAAAGATCACTTCTGCTTCACCGAACCTAGAAGAGAACGTGGATACGAATCAAGACGAGTTCAATTCACCTAAGTTACCTCTTTTAGTCATCTTTCCATTTTTAGTAACTTTCTATTTTAGGTAACATCCATACATAGTAAGTTTCCACTTTAAGTAAGTTAGGTATCTTAGAAGACTTTCTATTTTTAGTAAGTTTCCTTATGTAGAAGGTTCCCAATTTTAGAAGATTTCCATAAATAGTACTTTCCAACAATAGCAGGTTTCCAAAGATAGCAGGTTTCCAAGGTTAGTAAGTTTTCTCAATATATACATGTTCTATACAGTCATTTCATCACTTTGTAAAGTTTTCATGTCATTATAAGTTATAGATTTCATTTTACACATGTTTTACAAAATCGTTTGTTGAAGGTCAAAACTGATTATAACAAACATATCCACATATATACAGTCTATACACTTCAAGTATCACATATATACACATTACACCCTCAAGTATCACAATTTACGAAATAAACCCTAATTAAACATAATTATCATAATTAAACCATTAATTAACAAATCTAACATTTAAGGCACATAATTTATCCAAGTGTGTCAAGAGCAGCCCCTAACTCATATTTACAGCAAATAAACCCAAGGTTACTGTATTTACACATTTAGTCCCTCTAGTTTACAAATTAGCACTTAAACCTCATAATTACATAATTAACCATTTAAAGTCCATAATTAATCAATTTAGCACCCAAGTCATCCAACAATACAAAAATAACATAAACAGCCCCTATATCAGTTTTCCAGGTCGAGACATGCCAAGTATCCCACATTTACAGTTTAACCCCTTAATTATCATTAATTAATAATTAGCTTCTAATAATTCCAATTTAGCACATCAACCCATCAAATATTCAAATTATCATTCTTAGTACGTCATATAAATTATGAAATGACCAGATGCCTAACTTTCAGAATTTTACACTTTTGGCCCCTTAACTTTAATTAATTAACAATTGAATTTAAAACCTAATTAAATTACAAAATAAATACCAAAACTTATCAAATATGCATAATGGGTCCCCATACTTATTTTTACCAATTATTGTTTTAATACAGTTTACAAAAATGGCCAAACAATTTTAGTAATTACAAAACAGCCCCTCAACTTTTATTTACTTTAATTAGGTTTATAAATAAATCAATTCAAATCCTTTAATTATCCAAAATGGCACCAATGGTCCTTGTAATTATTTTTACCATGATACTACTGTTCATATGAGACTTACAAAAATAACCCACCATTTTATAGAACTACCAAACACACCCTTATCATTAAATTAATCCGATTTAACAAATTAAATAGAGACAAGCCTTAACAATTTTTCCAATATTTTTCCATCACACCTCTGATCAAATAGGATATTTAGGCACAAAATAAAAGCCCTAATTTGGATCCTCAACCCATTCGAACCATTTAGTATTTTATTTTTATTTAATTAATTAAACGATTAAACAATAATACATAATAATTCACCAAGGCTTCCAAAATTTATATTTCCAATTTATTTAGGTTAGTTTAACATCCAAAGAACCCAGAAAAATATAATCAAAATTTTCCATGTATTAACTTAGCCGATTTGATTTATTTGTGTATTTAGGGTTTATAAAACGAAATAATTCGAAATAGCCTATATAGCTTGCATGATTCTAATCTAATAATTTTCATGGATCGTATATAATATATAGAGTATATAAAAATTACCAAATGAATTTTAGAACGTAAAGATTAGTCTCCATGAATTTACCTTGATCGGTTTAATTTAATTGGCACAAAACAATTCCCAAACGAATCGTGCACCCTCCAAGGCTTGAACCACGAATTTTCTCTACTTTCTTAGACCTTATGTCGACCCAATAAAATACCAGAAATTTCCAGGACTTGAAGATGAGGCGTAGGGAATATTTTTAAAGATCGTATATACCTTTTAGGGTTTTTGGAAATAGTAAAATAGGAGTTATGATTTTGCCAAGTAAATAGATGAGATTAGGGGTGTTAATTTCAGCCAAATTATGATTCCAACCATTTCCATATTTATCTTTGATCTTATCATGAATATTAGGCCTTTTACATAATTAAAATATACAAATTAAAGTTTATTCGGCCCATTTAAACTAAAATAAAAGTGACAAGTATTTTTGTGGCACTTAGAATATTATAATGTACCTATAAAAATTATCATATGTCATATGTTGCATATTTCTAAGTTTTTTTTTGATTTATTTAGTGTTTATTTAAGTGTTTTATTAAAATTTTAACCAATAGGGGCATTTTGGTAATTTTGACATATTATGGAATTGTGGGTTTTACACTAACACCAAAAGGTGTTTAGCCACTCATGTTCATAATTGCAGTAAAACTATGTTGAGTTAATACAAATCTAAGCATGAATCGAATACAAAGTAAAGGAATGAAAACACTTATGATCGGTGTGTGATTCCTCCCTTGGAAATGACTTGGATGTGGCTAGAACTTCATTCTCCCTCCTTCCTGAGTTTTTCCCAACGTTGCTGTGGTGAAGAGATGGGAAGTGATATGAAAAACTCGGAATTAGGGTTGGTATTTATAGGCCCCGACTATGTTACGGCGTAGCGTATTAGAGTTGCTACGCCATAACCTTTGCAAATTGTGTTACGCCGTAACTTGATCAAGTGTTACGGGCGTAAAGTCTTGATGATAAGCATCCTACGGCGTAGTAGATAAGGTGGTTGCGCCGTAGCTTCTTTCTTGGCCTCGTTAGTTATTTACTGCCTCAAATGAGATCCTACATCGTAGCTTGGAAAGTTGCCTACTCCGTAGTGTTCTTTAGTGGACTTCTACGCCGTAGCCTGTTGTTGGGCTACGCCGTAGTCTTCATAAATTCTTCATTACGCCGTAGGTTGGAGAGATTTTATGTCGTAGTCTTCGTGAAGCCTTGCTACAGCGTAGGTAGATGAACCTCTAAGCCGTAGTTAGTGCAGAATCCATAATTTTCACGTATTTGCTCCAAAGTCCTTTCGTTTCCGCGTAAGTTCGTTCTTTTACTCATCTTTACCCTGAAACCAAAATAGGAAGAAATAAGAGTATATATTCTTCATAAAAGTAGAAAGGATGAGTATTTTAAAGGGGAAATTAACACTTAGATTGGTGGTAAATTTGATGTTATCAAATATCCCCCCACTTGAACTCTACTTGCCCTCAAGTAGACCTTATAAGAATGATTTTCAAAATGATATCTCCCAAGAAACTGGAGAATATGATATAAAAACTCCCTATGCTAGAATTTATCAAAGCCGAACACCTCACAAAATTGGAACAACCAGTCACATCTCTCTCCTAATCTAAGGGTTAATTTTGGGGTGATCACTCAACGCACAGTCATAGAATGTATTCTATCATAGGCTTGGCAGTTACACAAATCTCTACCACTAGAGCTAAGGTCAAAACAATTCTTAAAGGCAATATTGGGTGAATACATATAAGGCTATTTGGGTGTAGCGTTGTTACTAACATACTACGGCAAGGGCGACAAAGGCAATGGTACATGACCGGAACGCCGGGCAAGACACCAATGACTGCTCAAATCCCTCACCTAAGCATGATTCACAACTAAAGGGTAGGATAAGACATGGGATGCACAATAATGTGTAAAATGAAAAAGAAAACAAATAGTCTTAGCCTATAACCGAGTTGCTACCACTTGCCGATCCAAAGTCCAAGTTTCAAAATGCGAGAATTGGATCATGTAACAAGTGTGTGCCATTAGAGGACGTCATGATGGGCACCACACTTGGTCTTCATGTTGGTGATTAAGAACAAACAGCTTCATTCTTCAAATCTTACCGAAGTGGCCTCTTCGATGCTAAATCTTTCAAAGCTCTTATTACGGTGCTATACAAGAGTGCACCAAAGTTAACATATCTACATACGGAAATTCACATTTTTTTTCTTTTTTTTTCTTTTTTTTCAATAACATAACATATCCCCCCACTTGGGATGAACAATACATGTATAATAGTGGGTTTTCTCATGATCTTCAATGATGAGTCTTCAACGTAGGTGTGATTCTTGAACTTGGACCTCAAAAACAACTGGCAACTTCCCAATCATAAACAAAGACTACACGGTAGGCTAAGGTGTATAGGTGTATCGAAACAATAATATGGGTAAGAAACGAAAGGATAGGCTCAAAAGGGTGTGTCTAGGAGTACCTTGCACTAAAGGTGAGTGCAACAAAGGGTTTTAACACGGGGGTCGAATAGTCGATGTGACTAATCGATAAACACACACATAAAGGTTATTTGGTTGATAATCCTAAAATATTGCCTTCTTAAAAAGTTTCTTCCAAATGTATTAAGAAATCTCAATACACTACTCGTACACGGTTTCAAAATGATGTAAAAGTCAAGTTCTAAAGTTTACAAACTACTGGCACACTCATATTTTTGGTGGATTTGGGGTAAAACAGGGTGAAACTGAAATAGGCTAAACCTCACCATGGTATTAAGGGTTAATGTGCTCGGCTAAGGTCCATTCTAGTTAGGTTCGGAAAAATATGGCATAATTTTTCAAAATAAACTAGAAAATTAAGGGCAAAACAAAGTTCAAGTAAATAATTCTACTCCCGTCCCCCCCACTTGAGTTGTACAAAGTCCCTTTTGTACATAAATAAAAAATAAGGAGGAAAAGTAGAATTAGAACGAGAACTTCCCTGAAACTCACTCTTGAAAATAGAAGGATCATGTTGAGGAACGTGCCTTCACTACGCCTTATGAGCAAATTTCAATTCCCTGGAATCACACAACTACCAAAAGCATAAAACCTAAAAAGAAAAAGAAAAATAAAAAGAAAATCCTAACTCACTTTCGTAGGAATCACGGTTGCATTTAGCGTATGCAACAAGCCTTTTAAACCACTTGGTGTCCCAAGTGGACGAGTGAAGTCTCGTAAGGGTTTACAGGGAACACACCCACAAAGTTCATTTAAAAACTAATACAAGTTTAAAGAATGTTTTGTAAAATAAAAAGCATTTTTAAGGTTCAGAAGGTAGCTACGGCGTAGCTTAAATAGGGTGCTACGCTGTAGTTGCTGAATAAATCCAGTATGAAACCTGGAAGGTGCTACGGCGTAGTCGATGGTAGAGCTACACCGTAGCAAGGCCCTGGAGAATATTTCTTGGAGTGAAAGTCCAAAAATTTGTTCCCCATTGCAATGCTTCCTTTAGTACCTGCAAAATATTAGTACAAAACATACCAAACCAATCAAATAGAGAAAATAAAAGGAAAAGGATAATTCGGGTTGTCTCGCGAAAGAGCACTTTTGTTTATTATCGAGTCTTTAAGTTAGACTCATTATTGCGGCCTTCAAGTAGGTTCATGAAGGACTTGCCCACGCTCGTCCATCTCCTTCATGAGGTGTTCTCTTATCCAAGCGACATTTGTAGCGGTACGAAGTAGTTCCTCTTTACCTTAACTCTCCATCTTGGTGAACTGTTCATCCGGTCCAATTGAATATCTTACTACTTCAAATTTTTCAGTAATAATAGGTGGGGGTTTCTTTTAGGGTGTACCTAGCAATTTGCATCGTCGTTGCTCGTAAGCTTCATCTTCTTCAACAACAAACCCATCATATCCTTGTAAGTCGAGGTAATCAATTATCCCTTCTAGGTCATCATCATCGGATTCCGTATCTTTGTACCAGTTTTTATCAAGCTTTTCTTCAATTAAGTCAAGGATTTGCTGATTTCTCTCGTCTTTGGGCTCAATCTCATAGTTCTCTTCGTATGAATCCTCTTGTTCATCTTCATCCATACTCTTGGAGTGTTCCTTCCAAATCCTCTCTTTAGTCGATGAGTCAGTCCTACCATATTTAATCTTTACCCAGTCATTAAAAGTTACTCCATTGACCCATGGTAATTCACTCCTTTCACTATCATTGGTGGATTTCCAATAGTAAGACGTATTACCAATGCGTTCCTTACTACTTCCACCATCGCACTTTTCCTCATACGGATTGCATGATGCCCAATATGATATTCCATTCTTATGATGGATCCGAACCTTCTCACACCAATGTTCATTATCACCGCCCGTGTCACCTTGATCTTTTTCGCATGTAAAATCATTGGTTTCGTTGTTTGGAAATTGGTCATCATTATGAACATGATTAATTTCCTTCCAAATTTCCATTTTTTTATCCACATCAACTTTTCCATGAACGATTAATACCCATTCGTCGAAAGATATTGTTCCTCTCCATTTCAAATTTCTTCTGAATTGATCAAGAGGCGAACTCCATAGATGTTTGTTCCCTCGTAATCTTTTTTGATCACCTCCCCCATCGCACAACTCAATGTTGGGGTTGCATGATGGCCAAAGATCGTAGGAGTTTCGATTATCTACCGGAATGGCAACACACCAATGGTATTTTTGTTTAAGTGTGCTGGGATATTTAGGTTGACTGTTACCTTGTTTATCGATTGGGGTAGTTATTACAACTTTTAGCTCTTCATTTCGGGTGGCCTTTTCTTGAGTACACAGTGCTTCTTCCTTAGGACATAAAATCATTTTTCGGGATGCCTCAGTCATACAAACCTTGGCTTGTTCATTTTGTTTCTTGGCATTACTTGTCAAGAGTTCTATCTTTGCTCCAAGGTTTTTGATTACCTCATCATGGCTTGTGAGGCTCTTGCTAGTTGCCTCTTGGAAATTCTTTAGCCATTGATCTTGCTCTTCCTGCTTTCTTCTTGATTCTTCGAGGTACTTATTTATAGTGTCCTCGAGGTTTGATCTTCTCTCTCCATAAGGTTGTCGATTATATCCATATGGCTCTGTTTGATACCCGTTACCTTGGAATGGTCTACCTTCTCCATATTTCACTTCCTCCGTTTTACCATCGCCCTCGTTCAAAGGGCAATCTTTAGACAAGTGGGGTCCTTCACAAACTTCGCAACCAACTTGAATAGCATGGACATTTTCCTTCAGTTTCTTCATGTCACGCCCCAAGCTTTCGAGTTTGTTGGTGATTAAGGTAATTCCATCCGAGTTTCCAGCAATGCTTCTACTACTTCCACCCTCGTGCCACTTCTGAGAGTGGTCCGCCATATCTTCAATAGCTTTTAAAGCTTGAGCCGGAGTCATGCTAGGGATTGGTCCCTGAGAATCTAGCATTTGACGGATTGAGATGTTGATCCCCTTGTAAAAAATGTTGACCATTTGTTGCTTGTTGAGATCATGAGTAGGGCACTTGTACAAAAGATCATTGTACCTATCCCAAGCTTGGTACAATGTTTCATCCCCATCTTGCTTGAAGTTGCGAATATCTTCAAGCTGTTTTGCCGTCCTTGAAGGAGGGCAATATCTTTGGATGAAATGCTTCTTCAAAAGAGCCCAAGTGTTCACTGTCCCTGCTGGTAGTCTATCGATCCATCTCTTTGCAGCTCCAGTCAATGTCATCGGGAATACCCTGAGCATTATCGCATCATGAGATACTCCCGAAATGTTGAACAAACTGACAATGTAGAGAACATTGTCAATTTGCTCGTAAGCATCTTCCGTCTTACTTCCTGAAAATGGGTCTTTACGCAGTTCCCTTATGAATTGATTTTTAATTTCGAACTGCACATCATCCCCAATAGCCGGCCTAACCAAACCAGGCCCTTGCTCTTCTCGTGTAAGAGCCAAGTATTCTTCAAGCGTGAGGTTGTCAATGTCAATTGCTGCCATAACACCTAAAACTTGAAAATAACCGTGAGTACTGAAAACAAAATAAAACAAAATTTAAAAACTCAAATAAAATCCTAATAGCTCCCCGGCAGCAGCGCCAAAAACTTGATGCAGGTTTTACTGACCAGGTTTAAATATTTTTAAAGTCTCGTTTACCTAAGGTCTACCTTTTACGCACTAACGGACAGTGTATCCGGTCGTGTGTGGTATAGTCAAATGGTAAAGCCGAGGTCGTCCCAAGAGCTAAGGTGCGGAAATTATCTAAGTCGTGTCACGTTTAAAAGGGGGTTTTGAGTTGAAAGAATAATTAAACTAATTAAAAGTAATAACAAGACAATAAAGTAAATACAAGGAAATCAGTAAAGAGAAGTAGTGTTAACCTAATTACTAATCTTGTTATGATCATGACTAGTTTTCCTATACGTGCATCCTATCATATCGTTCGGGGATTCAATATTCATTTCGGGTCAGATGGTCAAATTCGCCTAGATCTATCTTATACCTTGTCCTATCCAAAGCTATTGTAAAGCCTTGGGTTCATCGGTACGAAGACATAAGAGTCATTAAGTGCCTCTACTAACATGGACAAGGCTAACGAATGCGGCATGGTCAGATCTTACACCCCTCTAACTCTGTTAAGTGTCTAGCATTGGTAGGTGGTCCTAGGGCTAATTCGCACGTCTATGGTGATATTGCTATCACCAAGTCACATCCCTAGCGACTTGCTTCCTAGGGTTAATTCCACAAGTATCTAGAGAACAACCAACGCTAATCACTACGGGAACTAGAGTGTCCCAAGCCTCGCCAAGAAAGTAAACAAACAATAGATAATAGATGTGTGGAAAACTAAATCAATAACATAACAATTTCATAACTAGGATAACACCAAAAGGTGTTTAGCCACTCATGTTCATAATTGCAGTAAAACAATGTTGAGTTAATACAAATCTAAGCATGAATCGAATACAAAGTAAAGGAATGAAAACACTTATGACCGTTGTGTGATTCCTCCCTTGGAAATGACTTGGAGGTGGCTAGAGCTTCGGTCTCCCTCCTTCCTGAGTTTTTCCAAACGTTGCTGTGGTGAAGGGATGGGAAGTGATATGAAAAACTTGGAATTAGGGTTGGTTATAGGCCCCGACTATGTTACGGCGTAGCGTATTAGAGTTGCTACGCCGTAACCTTTGCAAATTGTGTTACGCCGTAACTTGATCAAGTGTTAAGGGCGTAAAGTCTTGATGATAAGCATCCTACGGTGTAGTAGATAAGGTGGGTACGCCGTAGCTTCTTCCTTGGTCTCGTTAGTTCTTTACTGCCTCAAATGAGATCCTACGTCGTAGCTTGGAAAGTTGCCTACTCCGTAGTGTTTTTTAATGGACTTCTACGTTGTAGCCTGTTGTTGGGCTACGCCGTAATCTTCATAAATTCTTCATTACGTCGTAGGTAGGAGAGATTCTACAGCGTAGTCTTCGTGAAGCCTTGCTACAGCGTAGGTAGATGAACCTCTACGCCGTAGTTAGTGCCGAATCCATAATTTCCACGTATTTGCTCCAAAGTCCTTCCANCGTTGTAGCCTGTTGTTGGGCTACGCCGTAATCTTCATAAATTCTTCATTACGTCGTAGGTAGGAGAGATTCTACAGCGTAGTCTTCGTGAAGCCTTGCTACAGCGTAGGTAGATGAACCTCTACGCCGTAGTTAGTGCCGAATCCATAATTTCCACGTATTTGCTCCAAAGTCCTTCCATTTCCGCGTAAGTTCGTTCTTTTACTCATCTTTACCCTGAAACCAAAATAGGAAGAAATAAGAGTATATATTCTTCATAAAAGTAGAAAAGATCAGTATTTTAAGGGGGAAATTAACACTTAGATTGGGGGTAAATTTGATGTTATCACATTTTTCATTTTATTTCGCTATTTACTTACGTGGAATTTATTTTAGAATTTTCTTAATTGATTTTTACTTGCGTGGCATGCCAGCGTGTACAATAACCCTAATTTACTTATCCAGCGTGGACAAGTACCCAAAAAAACCTCTATATATCTTATAATTTCCCGCTAATTAAACACACACGAAACCCTAATTTACATATCCAGTTAATCTGTCAAAATTGGCGTCGATTGCTTCAAGGTATAGTAATATAAACATGTATTTATCATTTTATACTTGTTAATTTGTCTTGTAAATGCTCAAATTTTAAACCCCTAATTTATATCTGAAACCCAAATTATGCAGATTTGGTGAAAGATGGTTAATTTTACCATCAATCTTTACCACGATGGTGTTTTCGTCACTAACCCACTTCAGTATCTGGAAGGTGACCATCGTGTAGTTGAAGACATTGATTTCCAGAGGCTAATATTTAGTGAGTTTTTTCCACTTATGCGCAGACTTGTACTTGTGTCTCCTCAGTCCTTTTACTACATTAAACCTGGTGTCCCACTAAATATAGGTCTGAAAGAGCTTAAAACAGATGAACATTTAGCTGAGTTTGTTACAGCAGCCATCGAAAATGATTGTAAGATGGACTTATATTCTCAGCATAATGGTTATAATGTTATGTAAATGGTAAAAGATGATAATTTGGTTAGTCCAGATAGTGACAGTAACTTTTCTGATAATGACAAACGTGAAAACCTAGATGATGTTAAGGATATTGTGGATTTTCAAACAGAGGGCGAGGAAAATGTTGAAATTCCCAAATTTTTAATGATGATCCATGGTTGAATAAATTAGTTGGGGATGGTAAGTTCATTGGTTTTATTGATGATCCTATACCTAATTTGAATGGTAGGTTTATGCTAGAGGTTGATGACCCAGAGGATGATATAATCGAGAGTAAGTTTAAGGCCAAAAAGGTGTTCAATATCCTGCTTTTGACCCACAGACACCCTGGGATGAATGTAAACCCTTTTTAGGTGTTAGGTTTGAGTCCCCTACTCAACTTAAGCAATGCTTAGCAAATTATGGTGTTGCAGGTGGATACCAACTTTGGTACATGCAAAATGATAGCCATAAGTTGCTTGTGTATTGTGGTAGGGATGTAAGTTTAGGTAAATGTGCTGGTAAAAGGGGGAAAATAAACACTAAAGATGAGGCTGAGAGTAGTAAATCTGCTGAGGGTGAGTCAGAGCCTAGTAAAATAAGCAAGCAAACAACAGAGAGGTGGGCAAAAAAGAAAAAGGAAGAGAAACAAATGCTTGGAAACCAGGGGGATTGCACATTCAGACTATGGGCTAGTTGGATGAGTACTGAGAAGTCTTTTCAAATTAAGACTTTGTATCCTGATCATAAATGTAGTAGAAATTATTCATTAGGATCTTTAGTGACTTTTAAGTGGATAGCTCATCATTATGCAAGGGAGATAATAGACAATCCATGGTTAACTTACAAGTATATGCAGAATTCAATTAAGGAGAAATTTAGGATTGAGGTCAGTCTTGGACAATGTAAAAGGGCCAAACAGTGTGCATTGTTTGATCATGAAGGAGGTCTAGTTGAACATTACAGTAGGCTGTGGGAATATAGACAAGCAATTTTAGACTCTAACCCAGGTTCCACTTGCCACTAGGACTTAGAAGAAAAAGCTGATGGACTCATGTACTTTAAAAGAATGTATGTTTGTTTCTTGGGTCTGAAGGCAGCTTAGGCAGATGGTTGTAGGAGAGTAATTGGTTTGGATGGCTGTTTCTTAACTCATACATGTAGAGGGCAGTTACTTACAGCAATGGGAAGGGATGCTAACAACCAAATGTTTTCTATAGCATGGGCTGTTGTTGGTGTAGAAAACAAAAACAATTTGTGCTGGTTCCTTTCTTTGTTGCAAGATGATCTGCATTTGGGTTCTGGAAGTGGTATTACTATCATATCTGATGCACATAAGGTAAGCTAATTTACACTTATTATATTTACTTTTTTAAAAGAAGAATGTTTATAATCTGATTCATTAATGTTAACAGTGATTAATGGAAGCTGTAAGCATTTGGTTACCTGATTAAGAACATAGACAATGCACTAGGCATATCTATGCCAATTTTAAGAAGAAATGGAGTGGGCTTCAATACAAAAGATTGTTCTGGGCAGCAGCTTCTTGCACAATAAAAGAACAGTTTGATCAATACATGGAGCAGATAAAGATGTTGGATGAGGAGGCTCATAAGTGGTTAGTTGAACATAACCCAAACACTTGGTCCAGAGCTTTTTTTGAAATGGATAGATGCACTACAACATTTGAAAATGGCATATCAGAAGCATTCAATAGTAGAATTTTGTTGGGTTTTAAGAACTCTGCTTCTGAATAAAGTCAATCTGCTGCTGACTGACTCTACTGCTGAAGATGACTCTGCTGCTGGAAATTGCAAGACTCTGCTGCTCAGAGTTTATTATAGTAATGAGTCGTGTATTTATAGTAATGATTATATTAAATATTCTATAGGATTAAAATATCATTTGTTTGTGTAAGAAGTCATTGTAAACCGTGTAGGGTTCCTTGTCTATAAAAGGAGATCCCTAGGGTTAGAGAATGTACGTGTGTTAGAAAAGTCGATTCACTTCAAGGTTGTAAAACCCTAGCATTGTAAGAGTGCTCGTATTCAATATATTGAAGTGTTTAAGTGTGAAGTAAATTGTTCTTGTGTTCATNTGCTTCTGAATAAAGTCAATCTGCTGCTGACTGACTCTACTGCTGAAGATGACTCTGCTGCTGGAAATTGCAAGACTCTGCTGCTCAGAGTTTATTATAGTAATGAGTCGTGTATTTATAGTAATGATTATATTAAATATTCTATAGGATTAAAATATCATTTGTTTGTGTAAGAAGTCATTGTAAACCGTGTAGGGTTCCTTGTCTATAAAAGGAGATCCCTAGGGTTAGAGAATGTACGTGTGTTAGAAAAGTCGATTCACTTCAAGGTTGTAAAACCCTAGCATTGTAAGAGTGCTCGTATTCAATATATTGAAGTGTTTAAGTGTGAAGTAAATTGTTCTTGTGTTCATCTTAAGTTAAACAATATATTCCGCGTGTTGTTTAAGTTTTAATTCAAGTCAGCTTCTATACTAGATCGTTTGCTCAACTGGGATCAACAAGTGGTATCAGAGCCTGTGATCTAGAAGCTGTGATCAAGAAGAACTCAAGTACTCATATACTCTGTTCATAAACTCAACTGAAGCCATGGGTGACGATACACATATGGTTACTGCCTCCAAGGTACCAATGCTCAAGCAAGGAGAATATGAGCTTTGGAAGATGCGCATCAAGCAATATATGCGCATGATTGACTACAAGATGTGGAATGTCGTTCTAGAAGGTGACAAGTTTCCTAAGGTTGTTGATGGGAAGGAATTACTCATCCAAAGCAAGGAAGATGAAGATCTAAGAAAGCTGGAGATCAAAACTCACAGTATTCTCATGATGGGAATACCTAATGAGTATCAGCTTGATTTTGAACACTGTGAATCTGCTAAAGCTCTTTTGACTGCTGTTGAGACAAGGTTTGGCGGCAATGAAGCTACTAGAAAGTCAAGAAAAAATGTCTTAAAGCATCAGTTTGAAAACTTCACTGCTCTAAGTGGTGAGAATCTTGATGGCACTTATAACAGGCTTCAAAAACTTATAAGTCACTTGAAGCTTGTGGGATACACAGTTCCTGAAGAAGACATTAATCTCAAGTTTCTCATAAGTCTTGAACCAGAATGGAGCATGCATACAGTTGTGTGGAGAAACAAAGCAGACTTTGAAACAATGAGCTTGGATAATCTGTACAACAACTTGAAAGTATATGAATCTGAGATGAATCTCTCATCTAGTTCATCTACTTCATCTTCTGCAGCTTAGAATATAGCCTTTATGTCTTCCAAAACTTCTAACTCTTCAGACACTCACTCTGCTGCTAATGGTGTATCTGCTGCTAGTACTGGCAACTCTGCTGCTGGTTATAACAACAGTAATAATATGAGTGATGCTGCTATCTGTGCTTTCTTGGCTGATCTTACTACAGGTACTCAAGTTTTGAATCAGGATACATATCAAATTGATCTTGATGCTCTTGAAGAGATTGATTTGAAGTGGCAGATGGTTATGTTAACTTTGAGAGCAAGAAGGTTCTTGAAGAGAACTGGTAAACAGCTTAAGTACAAGCCTCAGGGTAACATGGGATTTGAAAAATCCATGATGGAGTGCTATAACTGCAATAGGAAGGGTCACTTTGCCAGGGAATGCAGAGCTCCAAAGAAGAATGTAGAACTTCCCAAGAAGAATGATGCTGAGACAAATCCTTCTACTGCTTTGGTGTCTTGTGATGGGTTAGGTGACTATGACTGGAGTGACATGGCTGGAGAAGAACCAAATCAAGGTCTCATTGCTCAAGTGAAGACTACAGGGCATAACTTTGCTCTTATGCCCTATGCTTCTTCATCATCTGGTTCTGACTCTGAGGTATCCAATGAGTCAAATGATTCTACTTGTTCTTTTCAATCTTGTGCTGATACTATAGAAGAACTTATATCTAGGAATGATAGTCTTAGGCAAGAGGTTGAGTCCCTAAAACTTGATAACTTAAGTTATAAAGTAGGAATTCAAAATGTTGAAAGAAGACTAGAATATCTTAAAGAGATGGAGCTTGAATATGTAGATAGAATTAATATACATGATGGTGAGCTTTTTGTTAAAAACACTGAGATAGAAACACTTAAAAGAAAATTAACAGAAGCAGAACAGGCTAGAGATGAGGCTCTTGCAGATAAAGATAAACATATTGTAAGAGTTGAAAAACAAAAGTTTGCTTCAACTGCCATAGATCATACTATTCAGTGTCAATTAATGAGAAAAGGGTAGTGGCATAGGGTATACTGAAGTAGCTCCTCCAATGAAAAGTGCTTTTGCACCACCAGGAAAGGAGCTATCCTTCATGAGTAAACCAGAAGATATCAAACCTAGTGAAGAAATCAGTAATGTGTCTATTCAAACAACTAGGGTTGAAAATAATAAGTGGTCTGATGCACCCATCATTGAAGATTGGGTTTCAGATAGTGAGGATGAACAGACTGAGCCAACACAAAATGTTAAAAAGGAAGAAATTCCTAAAGTTAATGAGGCTAGAGTTAAACAGGTTAGTTTTATGAAACCTGTGCTAGGTCATAATATGTCTAGAAAAGTGGTTGAATATAATGAGGTACCTAGACATCATATGGAGAGGTTTGCTAACAAGCCTAGGGGTAATCAGAGGAATTTCAATAACCTAGTTTCTCATAAATTAGGTAATGATTTTCAATTGAACAAGAAGGCATGTTATAAATGTGGTAGTTTTGAGCATCTAATTGCAGATTGTAAAGTCTACCAAAAACCAGTTTGGAACCAATATACAAGAATGAATCACCAAAACTTTTCAAAAAGGACTCACTCTCCTTCCAAAAGACAAATGGTTCCAAGAGCAGTGTTATTGAGATCTGGTGTTACTAGATCAATTATAACTGCTCAACCAAACAGGCCTTTTCATAATAAAATAACTGGTCCTACTGCTAAAAGAAAAGTAGACTCTGCTGCCAAGGCAAAAGACTCTGCTGCAATTTCAAAAGCTGACTCTGCTGCCAAGGCAAAGGCCTCTACTGCTGTTTCAAAATTCATAAGATACAGTTGTTGGAAGTCACTTTTATGCTGTTAAGGCCTCAGCTTGCTGGACTTGGAAACCAAAATCAAATATTTTATCTAAAGTTTCCAACACCAGCAGTGCATCAATGGACTTAACTAAGTACAATTATGTTGATGCACAAGGCAGATCCAAGCCAGTGATGGCTTGGGTCAAAAAGAGAAACTGATTTCTCTACTTTTTATGTGCAGGGCAATCTTCAAGATGAGCTAAAAGACAAAGGAATTATTGATAGTGGTTGCTCTGGACATATGAAAGGAGACATTTCCCAACTAGAGGATTTTGAGCCAATGGAAAATGGTGGAAATGTTGCTTTTGGTAATGATGTCAATGGAGGAAAGATCATAGGTATTGGTACTATCAAAACAGGTAGTTTGGATTTTGAAAAAGTGCTCCTTGTGGATGGACTTAAGTTCAATCTCTTTAGTGTCTCACAAATATATGACAAAAGGAATTTTGTTCTTTTTACTGATACTGAATGTCTTATCCTTTCTCCAGAATTTAAGTTGCCAGATGACAAATTTGTGCTACTAAGAGTCGATAACATATACAGTGATCATATAAAGAACATAGTTCCCAAGAGAGCTTTAACTTGTCTACTTGCAAAGGCCACAGTTGATGAATCCAAACTATGGCACAGGAGACTTGGACACTTGAATTTCAAAACTATGAACAAATTGGGCAAAGGAAATCTTGTCAGAGGATTACCTTCAAAAGTTTTTGAAAATCATGAAACCTGTGTTGCCTGTCAAAAGGGTAAACAACACAGAGTATCTTTTAAGTCCAAAGCTGTTAATACTATTACAAATCCTTTACATTTGCTTCATATGGATTTATTTGGACCTGTTTATGTGAATAGTCTGAATAGGAAGCAATATTGCCTAGTTGTCACAGATGATTTTAGCAGGTTTACATGGGTATTCTTTCTAGCTTCTAAGGATGAAACCACTGAGATTCTTAAAGAATTCATCACTAGAATAGAAAACCTAGTTAATCATAAAGTTAAGATAATCAGATGTGATAATGGAACTGAATTTAAGAATTATGCTATGAATCAGTTCTGTGTGGGTAAGGGTATTTTAAAACAATACAGTGTTGCTAGAACTCCTCAACAAAATGGTGTTGCAGAGAGGAGAAATAGGACATTGATTGAGGCTGCTAGGACTATGTTGTCAGATTCTAAGTTACCTATACCTTTTTGGGCTGAAGCAGTGAACACTGCCTGCTTTGTTCAGAATAGGAGTAAGGTAGTTAAGCCTCACAACAAGACCCCTTATGAATTATTCCATGGTAAAAAGCCAATGATAGCTTTCTTTAGACCATTTGGGTGTCCTATTACCATCTTAAATACCAAAGACCAGTTAGGCAAGTTTGATGAGAAGGCTGATGAAGGTTACTTTGTTGGGTACTCTATAAATAGTAAAGCTTTCAGGGTGTTCAACAAGAGAACTAGATTTGTAGAGGAGAATTTGCATATTAAGTTTGATGAGAATAAACCTAATACTGCAAAGACAGAACCTGAGTGGTTGTTTAACATTGATATGCTAACCAAAACCATGAATTATGAGCCAGTGATTGCAGGTGTAAATACTAACCATGATGCAGGTACAAAAGACACTGTTTCTGCAGCTAAAGATGCAAAGACATCAACACCTCAAGAAGAATTTGTTCTGGTTGAAAAATGGAAGCTTGGTCCAACTATTATTCACACTCAGGAGACTCCTAGCTCACAAGATGATCATTCTCCCAAGGGAGATGTAGGGGGTGGTATGCAATCATCTAGTGAAGATCAAGTGATTGATGATGGTGTCCCTAAGGGAACAACTCCAAGCAGCAGTTTATCTGATTCTGCTGCTAAACCTGCAGGGAACTCTGCTGCTGAGCAAACTGCTTCTTCAGAGATACTTAGGTTTCCTACAGTTGACAAAAAAGGCATATCCTTGGTTGAAGAACCTTTTCAAGATGATCCAGAAATGCCTGTATTGACTGAAATCTATGAAGATACAGATGATGAAGCTCTTGATGGTGAAATTTTTGGTGCTCAGACTGACTTCAACAACATGGAACTCAATATTCCTGTCAGTCCTACAAAGACAACAAGAATTCATAAAAATCATCCAAAGGAAAATATTTTGGGTGATCCATCATCTAGTGTTCAAACAAGGAAGGTGACTAAGGAAATGCTTCACAAAGGTTTCTTTGCTTGATCTCTACATCAAAGAAATAGTCACAAAGATCTACAAAATTGCCTTTTTGCTTGTTTTCTATCACAAATAGAACCCAAGAATGTTTACAAAGCCTTAAAAGAATCAAGTTGGGTGGAAGCAATGCAGGATGAACTTCTCCAATTCAGATTACAAGAAGTTTGGACCTTGGTTGATCTACCTAATGGAAAGAGGGCTATTGGAACAAAATGGGTTTTTAGATGTAAAAGAGATGAAAGAGGCATTGTAGTTAGAAACAAAGAAAGATTAGTTGCTCAAGGATACACACAACAAGAAGGAATTGGTTATGATGAAGTATATGCACCTATGGCAAGGATTGAAGCCATTAGACTGTTTTTGGCTTTTGCTTCATATAAAGACTTTGTGGTGTATTAAATGGATGTGAAAAGTGCTTTTCTGTATGGGGAAATCAAAGAGGAGGTTTATGTGACAAAACCCCCTGGTTTTGAAGATCCAAATTTCCCTGACAAAGTTTATAGAGTTGAAAAGGCACTATATGGTTTACATCAAGCTCCAAGGGCATGGTATGAAAAGTTGTCAACCTACTTATTAGACACAACCCCCTGCTTCATATAAAGACTTTGTGGTGTATTAAATGGATGTGAAAAGTGCTTTTCTGTATGGGGAAATCAAAGAGGAGGTTTATGTGACACAACCCCCTGGTTTTGAAGATCCAAATTTCCCTGACAAAGTTTATAGAGTTGAAAAGGCACTATATGGTTTACATCAAGCTCCAAGGGCATGGTATGAAAAGTTGTCAACCTACTTATTAGACTGTGGTTTCACTAAGGGTAGAATTGATAAAACTTTGTTCATTAAGAAGAACAAAGATGATATATTGCTGGTTCAAGTGTATGTTGATGATATCATCTTTGGTTCTACAAGCAAAGCTATGTGTGAGGAGTTTGAGAAGATCATGAAAGATAAGTTTTCCATGAGCTCTATGGGAGAACTTACCTTCTTTTTGGGGTTACAAGTGAAACAGAAAGAAGATGGCATATTTATTAGTCAAGATAAATATGTGACTGATATTTTGAAGAAGTTTGGATTCACTGATGCCAAGCCTGCAAAGACTACTATGGAAAAGGACAAACCATTGCTTCCGGATGAAGAAGGCAAAGAAGTGGATGTACATGTCTACAGATCAATGATTGGTTCATTGATGTATCTTACAGCTTCAAGACCAGACATTATGTTCTCTGTTTGTGCATGTGCAAGATTTCAAGTTAATCCTAAAGAATCACATCTCAATGCAGTAAAGAGAATCTTTAGATACTTAAGGCATCAACCAAAATTGGGGCTTTGGTATCCTAAGAACTCACCATTTGAGTTAGAAGCTTTCTCTGACAGTGATTATGCTGGAGCAAGTTTGGATAGAAAATCCACAACTGGAGGTTGTCAATTCCTTGGAAATAGGCTGGTGTCATGGCAATGCAAGAAACAAACTGTGGTGGCAAATTCTTCAACAGAAGCTGAGTATGTGGCTGCTTCTAGTTGCTGTGGTCAAGTGCTTTGGATGCAAAATCAATTGCTGGACTATGGGTACAACTTTATGAACACCAAAATACATATAGACAATAACAGTACTTTGTGCATAATTAAAAATCCTGTTTTTCACTCAAAGACAAAACATATTGAGATAAGACATCATTTTATTAGAGATTGCTATGAAAAGAAGTTGATTCAAATTGTTAAAATTCATACTGATAACAATGTTGCAGATCTACTTACTAAACATTTTGATGTGGGTAGGTTTCAATATTTGGTTGCAAGTATTGGTATGATCAATCTTTAGAAAAACTTATCTCTATGTGTTCATGTCAAGTTTTGTAAAAGGATTTGTACTGTTATTGCTCTCAATAAGTTTGTTGTATATTGCTTTAAGTGAATCTGCTGCTAAGTCTACTCTACTGCTATTGGAAACTCTGCTGCTGAGTTAGATTTTGCAAATTTTGGACTTGTTTGTTTTTGTGTTGTTGGACTAATCTTTTGCAGGATAAGTTAAGCATGGATGTGTATGCAAAGTGTACAAGGAAGAGATTATAACATAAAAGTAAATTTTATTCCATCATCAAAGGAAGCACTACACAGAAAGTACCAACAAAACACAAAAGAGTCTACATCAAAGATATACTTCCTAACAGGCCAACTACATGGGTCCTTTCCCTTTGTCCTTTGGATCATGCTTCTTCTTCAAGTGCATATCCTAAGTCCACACCCTCTTGCAAGCAAGAGCAACTACAACTTTGAGGGGAGGCCTTCTTGATGATTTAGGGGACTCAGGAACTGGAATAGAAGGCAAGGGAGGTATGTTTGACATAGCTACTTGCAGGGCTTGAGCAAGGGCATTTGGAAGCTTCTTGGCAAGATCAGCAGTATCTTCCTCACAAGGAACCCTAGTTGTTCCTTCACCTCTTGAAGTACCCTCACCTCTTCGATTGGCGGGTGCTTGATAGTTTCTATGCCATGGAAGATAGGCAGCATTGATGTCATGTTTGAATTTTCGAGCCTGTTCTTTGGTTCTGCTTAATCTACGGGGAGGACGGTATGGTGGCAAGTATGGTGGCATTGGCATGATGTCGTTTGGGGTGTCAAACTCTGAATCAGATCAATCAGAGGAGGCAGAAGAGATGTTGATCACTTCACGTTTTGGTGCCATGAGATAATTTGGGAATGAAATTGATTTTTGAGGAGAAAGTGATTTGATTTAAAAAAGAGATTAGGGTTTGATTTGGTTTATAATTGGAAGTGATCGGATTTCCTTCTTATAAAGAATCAAAATTGGGGAAAACAATTAATGCGTAGTTGGTAATTACCATTAATTAGGAAAATAAATGGAAGGTTTGACTTTTTGATCGGTTGACCAAGAAATATCAAGATACAGTCAACTCTGCTGCTAGCCAAAACCATTCTGCTGCTAGTTATATGACTCTGCTGCTGGTAGGGTTCTGCTGCTCGGTTTAAAAAGTGGAAGGGCGGTTATGTAACTTCCCAAATCAAGTTAAAAACCTAATTGATTCTCACAATCAGTTTTTATACGCTCCTAATTGCAATATAACCGTGCATAACCTTTCCATTACAACCACAATCACAAATCCCCAAATTCCCAAACCTTTCGATCATGGAGATTACACGCACTTGGGCTAGTGAACACAACAATATTGCACTTCTTGATGCAAACTCAGTACCAAATGAGTTTAAAGAGATGGTGCATTTTCTTAATGCTAGTTCAATTAAGTATGCATTATCAGTCAACCCAACGATCTACCAATCCTATATCAAACAATTTTGGGTTACTGCTAAGATCAAATCTTACAAGGGGGAAAATTATATTGCTACTATGGTGGATGATCAAAAGGTGTTTGTGATTGAATCCATTATTAGGGATACTCTTCTCTTTGATGATGAGGATGCTCCTAAGGTTCTGGTGAAAGTTGATCTGTTTGCTGGGTTACAAACTTTGGGATATGAGAGGAAAAACAATGGTTTAAAATTTCAAAAAGGTTTTCTCTGTTCTCACTATAAATNTGCTAAGATCAAATCTTACAAGGGGGAAAATTATATTGCTACTATGGTGGATGATCAAAAGGTGTTTGTGATTGAATCCATTATTAGGGATACTCTTCTCTTTGATGATGAGGATGCTCCTAAGGTTCTGGTGAAAGTTGATCTGTTTGCTGGGTTACAAACTTTGGGATATGAGAGGAAAAACAATGGTTTAAAATTTCAAAAAGGTTTTCTCTGTTCTCACTATAAATTTTTGGTTCATACTCTTTTACACTGTTTGAGTTCTAAAACTTCTAGGTGGAATGAGTTCAGTGCACCCATAGCTTTTGCTATGGTGTGTCTGTGCAATGGAAACCCTTTTAATTTTTCAAACTTGATTTTAGAGGGTATCCTTAAATCACTGAGGGAGGGGGGAACTTCTTTACTTTATTCTAGATTCATTCAATTGAATGTTGAAAACAGAATCAAAAAGGTCAGAACACATAAGGCTATTTATGAGGCTGTACCTTTGGTGCCTAAATTGTTTGCATTTTTTATTAAAGATGGAAAAGGTTTTTTTGGCAAAGTTACATCATTTTTACCTTATATGGTGCAACTTGTGCAAAATAATCAGGGTGAAGGATCAGAAAACCCCACTGATTCCCAACATACACCCACTTTTGAAGGTTCAAATGAAGTTTCCTCTCCACAAACTGAAAAGACTCAAACACATAGGACAACCTCAAAGGACACTGAGCATTCTCAGGCTAGTGTCAGGATGGAAAATCAAAATAAGACTGTCTTAGGTGATGGAGAATGCAGATTGGAAAGGGCTGACACTACTGCTACTAGCTTAGCAGGAGAGCAGGACAGTGTTAACATCAATAAGACCCAATCCAAGGCAACATCTAGTGATGAAGGTTCTTCTGAACCTAAATCCAGTGATGGAAACCCTAGCCAAATGGAAAACATAGGGGGTTCAGGTGATCATACTAGGTTTGATACTGAGCTTAAGTCTAAAGATTCACCTCTCAGAGAAGGTCACACATCTCGAAGTAATGAGGACAGATCTGTTAATAAGGAATTGATGGATGACACTGCACACAATGACAATGTCCATGATTCACCTCTCGGACCAGGTAACACAGGTCAAAGTGATGAGACTAGTATGAAACAAGTTAAGGAATTGATGGCAAAATGTACCACTTTGGAGAAAAGATGCTCATCTTTGGAGGAAACAGTTTCTGCACAATCCAAACAAATCACTAAAATGCAGAAACAGATGAAGATGCTACTCAGTTTAAAGAAATCAAGATCTTCCACCTTCAAGGAATTTAAGAAAGTGGGAACTTCCAAACATATTGGATCCTCTTCTCTACCTACTGCTATGGAGGTGGATGCTTCCAAACAGGGGAGGAATAATTTGGAGAAAACAGGGGAGGATAAAATTTTGGAAGAAAATGTTGCTGATGATGGTTTGGTATTAGGAGATGATATGGAGGTTGACAGTGGAGATGGTGAAAATGTTGCAAAGTATGTGGTTGCTGACAGAGAAGGGCATGAGGTTGTATTGGAGAAAATTGTGGAAACTTCAGAGTCAGTAGTAGATAAACTCAAAAGTTTGGAACCTGAACAACTTGTGAAGGCTACAGAGTTGATGAGTGGGGCTTTAAAGGCTTTTGGAGATACTTTGAAAGACTCTGCTGCTGAATCTGCTGCAGATAACTCTGCTGCTCATAACTCTGCTGCTCCAGAATTAGATGCTCCAAGTGTTGCTGATCAGTCTGTGGTTAATGAAGATTCTGTTGCTGGACACTCTGCTGCTCAAGAGATTACTACTGTAGAAATTATTGCTGATCCTACTACTAGTGCAAAAGGAGACTCTGCAGATGCACAGGGATCTGCTGCTGGATCTAGTGACAAAGCTTCTGCAGAGGCAATGGTTGAATTAGCAAAACAAAAAGACCAACAACAACAATCTCAACAACAACCACCACCACCTAAACAGATTCAAACAACACAACCAACATCATTCTCACAACCAATTCATGTCTCTAAGTTGCCAACAAAGGGGGTATCTATCAGGGAGTCTTTTGTTCCTATCAAGAAAGCAAAGGTTATTGCTTCAGCATCTGACAAAGGTAAAGGAAAGATGGAAGAGCAACCTGAGGTTGATTCAAGTGATGATGAAGTAGATTTGTCTCAGATTCCACCTGAATTTTGGCCTAAGGACAAGCTTGAGAAACTTGATAGAGATGAAGCTTTAAAACTTCAACAACAAGAATACTTAGAGCTTTAGGAAGCAGAAAGACTTCAAGCTGAAAAAGTTGCAAATGATTTTAAGGCTTATGAAGCATGGGAGGATGAGCTGGTTAAGACTGAAGTTGACGTTGAGTTTTGTAAACTTGTGAAGATTGAGGAACAAGAAGTTCCTACATTTGATGTCAAAGCTTGGTTAAACACAGTTACTGCTAAGAAGAAGAAGGAAGTTGCTGCTGCTAGAAAGAAGAAAAAGATTCTCAAAGGACCAACACCACTACAGCAAAGAAGAAATCAGGAGAAATATCTTAACAAAGTTAAGAAATGGAAAATTGCTGTTCTAAGGGAAAAGACAGACTCTGAGATTTTTGAAATGTATCAACATGCTAGAACTGAATGTGATAGGTTCATTGCTATGGGTTCTAAAGAAGATGAAGAGATAATAGCTGAAATGAACAGAAAGCTTAGAGGTAATAAGTCTACTGGTGAGCCTGAGAAAATCAAAGAGGCTGAGAATGTTGATAAGCCTAAAGATGCAGAGCAGATAGAAGAAACTACAGCAGACATTAAACCTACTCCTATCTATGAAAGCAAGAAAAGAGGAACTATTCAGAAGACTTTTGCTAGGAAAAAGAGGAAGGTTAGTGTTACTGGCAGTTCAGATGTGGAAGAAGAAGCTACAGAAGAGATAACACAAGCTGAGCATGAAAGGTTGATGTCTTTCACCACTTTGTCTACAAGAGTAGAACCAGAAATCTCCAATACAGTTCCTTTGGCAGCTAAACATCCAATTATCTCTTATGCCTTTAGAGTCAGAGATGGCAGTGAAGGGTATTGGGAGTTTAAGAGAACAAATGATATGTATTATGGCTTTATCAGATTTTCTCAAATGCTCAATCACATGGATAGAGATGATGTGTGTGATGTTTGGAGATTATACAAAGAACGATTTGGGGATAAGCAGCCAGAAAATGATCATGAGAACATTATCTATCATAATCTAAAGATAATGTTTGAACCTCATGCTACTAATAGAGAATGGTTTGAAATGAAAAACAAAAGGGTGAACAGATGATATTTGTATCAATCTTGTGGAGTTCATGAAGTATCAGCTGGAGGAGTTACTGTGTTTCTTCTGGTGGAAAAAGATTATCCTGGTTTTAATGCTAATAAAGAAATAATCACTGAGATGGTAAAACCTGGATTCTTAATGCTT
>LBNU01024789.1:0-10303 GCA_014162995.1 Artemisia annua | reverse complement strand
TGTGTGTGTGTTTCTTTTCATTTTTATTGTATAACTATTATATCTATATACTAGTATTAATCCATTCATGGCTGGTTTAGATTTAGGCACTGCTTCTCGTTACATCCACCAACAACAACAGCAACAACAACAACAGCTTCATCTTTCTGATCTTCAACTTCATAACAACCAACCAGAAAACAATCACCATCTTTTCTCCAACAACCATCACCACCAAGAAGAAGATGACCATCAAGGCAGTGGTCATGACTTGGTGTCCCCTAACTCAGGTGGTGGTGGATCAGGAGACATCGTTGGACGTCGTCCTAGAGGACGTCCAGCGGGCTCCAAAAACAAGCCAAAACCACCTGTTATTATTACTAGAGAAAGTGCTAACACACTAAGAGCTCATATTTTGGAAATAGGTAACGGGTGTGATGTATTTGACTGTATTGCAACTTATGCTAGGAAAAGACAACGTGGGATCTGTATACTTTCGGGAAGTGGGATTGTTACGAATGTGAGCTTAAGGCAGCCGGCTGCTTCGGGTTCTGTGATGGCCCTTCATGGCCGGTTTGAGATCTTGTCCCTTTCGGGCTCGTTCCTGCCCCCACCTGCCCCGCCCGGGGCCACTAGTTTGACTATTTTTTTAGCAGGCGGGCAGGGGCAGGTGGTTGGTGGGAACGTAGTAGGGGAGTTGACCGCGGCTGGTCCGGTTATTGTTATCGCTTCTTCGTTTACTAATGTTGCTTATGAAAGATTGCCTCTAGAAGATGAGGAGCCCGAAGGTGGTGGACTTCAGATGCAACAACCGGCTTCTCATACGGATGGAGGGGGTGGTGACGGTGCTGGTGGAGGGATAAATGGTAACAATCCATTTCCGGACCCGTCTGCAGGGTTACCATTTTTTAACTTGCCACTCAGTATGCCACCAAATGTCCAGTTGCCCGTGGACCACTACAAGAATCCTTCCGATTACCCACGGAGTAATAATAACAATCCATTTTAATATGGATTTGGTCACAGGTACCTCCTTGTTGAATTGGGTTAGTTAGCTTGTTTCGGATTATAAACAATGTTGAGCAAAAAACCACTTGCTTTAAATTACTACTACTTGTTGTCTTTGTGGTTTTTATCTTTTATTTCTTGGGGTTCTTGTAACTTATTGATCTGTTGTATGAAAATAGTCATCTTAATTTATGTACCCTTTTCATGAATCATGCATTGCTCCTCATATTATTCAAGATTTGGAATTTTCAGGAATGTGTCATTGATGACACTATGAGTTTATGTTTCTGAGAAACAAGCATTAATGATGGAAATTTATAAGGTTTTGGGTACTGGGATGTTTTGTTTCTGTTGCATTGTTTTCAGTAACAATAGTAAATATGGCAACAGGAAGTGAAAGACATTTAACAACTAAAGTACTAAACTATCAGGCAATTTTAGAGGTTTGGGGATTATAATTTACTACTAGTGTTTTAACTAATACTATAATGCTTCTTCCTCATAAAATCAACAAGTTTTCCATTTATAATTGATTATACAAACAAAACAATTACGGAGTATTTATTTCTAAAAAACATCAACCTATGATTGTGTTGCTTGGTTCGTTTTAAAGATAATAAGCAATTGAACTTCATGTCTTAGTGGGTGTGTCTCACTAATACTACCCTAAATTAAAATATTGTTAGTTGTACACAATGTGGATGATGTATTTAAGTATATTAGTCCATAAATCGTTAGTATTGAGCTATTATAATTCGCAGAACTATATACAAATGAGATTGCTTTGAGTCTTGAAATAAAGTTAATTAAAGTTGTTCAAAAAAAATAATAAATAAATAAATAAAAAGAGTTAAAATGACTTCATGTAAGAGCAAGATAAACTACTAGGAGTTATGCTATGATTGCATTGTTATTTAAACTGCACACTCCCTCGTTTAAGTTTTTTAATTGACAATAATCTTTTTCTGAAACCCATGCCGAATTCTATGTATCATCTCTCGCTTATACAGTCTTCCATAAACACACACAAGTTAGCATTCGAAAGATAAAAAGCCTATTGTGGGTTCCAAATGCTGCCCTAAAAATGTCAGTTAAATGATATATACTTACTAAGTTACTAATATAAAATATGTTCACTTTCCGTGGGTGTTCATATTTTTAGTACTGTTTGATGCTCAATTTATGTTTGTTTTTATGACGAACTTTATGCAGTTTTTGGATTATATAATAACCTTTCCCATGTGGGTAACATATGTGTTCAACTCATATATATAACTAAACCCAATGCTAGTCTTCACATGCTCATTTATGGACTATACTTGATGATGTTTAAGTACTTCTAAGAGTTTCCATGGCTAGCTAAAGCTTACCTTCTCACAAACTCTGATATCGGGAGTTTATTATTAAACCAACTGGGCGAGATTTAATATATTTAGCTGGAAATTCAAGTTCTTGCTGCAGTATATTTATACATAAGATGTTATCACCCGTCCACCGCAAAGGTTTAGTTGACCGGTCAATGAGGGCTTTTTGAGAACTAGTTGTTGGGTTCAATCCCAACTCCTGGCTAAAAGATCAATGGAAAAGGCGTTCATTGACTGGGGCTAGGACATTGGGGAAGGGTTAGTCGACACCCAAAAAGGGTGTACGGGGTCTCGCTCAATTCCCCGTCGGTTTATATCTTTTGGAGTATATTTTTACATAAGATGTTATTTAAGGCTTTGTTAATTTGCTACCATATCACAAGGGAAAACAGGCATTGTTATGCTGAACTTTCTTATATTTGGTTTAGCAACATAGAACCACGAGGGAAGTTTGTCAACATATATATCTCAGCTCCTCC
This sequence comes from Artemisia annua, assembly GCA_014162995.1. Classification (NCBI taxonomy): domain Eukaryota; kingdom Viridiplantae; phylum Streptophyta; class Magnoliopsida; order Asterales; family Asteraceae; genus Artemisia; species Artemisia annua. The sequence goes on along the minus strand of LBNU01024789.1, from coordinate 7,473 downwards.
ACATTCATATCCAAATAATATTATGATTCTACTTTTGAAAAATGATTATAAACTTTTTCTTTATGTTTGTTTTTATGCTATTTTTTAGTCCACAGATCTTTACATATGATTTAACAGATCCAATTTTATAATTTTTTCCTTCAAAAACTAGCTAATTGACATTTCCGATATGATTTAACAATGGACGAACTCTGTATATTCGAGAAGGTGTTGCAAAATTGCCATTTGGGTTAACTACAGTTGCACTATAAAAAAAGAAAGTAGCAAACAAAAAATATCAGGATTTGCCATAACAAAAATCGACAGTTTTTAAATTTTTTTTGCACTTCGTGACCTGTAATCGAGTGTATGCCGCGCCACACCGGGCATCAATGGAGGTCTGTCCCTAGATTTAACATAACTAATGTTCATTTCACTCTCTGGAATGGATAAGAAAATACAGCTAATACAATGGTAGTCCATGTCTTAGGTATATGAGAAAATGATGATAAGTTATTTATAGTTAATATCTTTATTAGCGGACACATCTACAGGTTCAAATCCAAAATACTTATTCTCCACTTCGGTTATTATTTAAACGATATAAGCATACTCTTATAAGTTATAACATATCTCATGATCCAAGCTTCAAATAAACAAGCTAGCAAGTTCCAATAGTTAGCGTACATCCGCATTCTTTTAGATTCCTTAAACATTAATATAAACAAGCATATACTTGGGCTGTGGTTATCTTTAGCTCGCAGTTTATGGTGAACCACAAGACTCTTGTTCTTTCAAATAAACTTTGATGTGTTTGCGATAATTATAACTTGCTTTTAGGGTTAACAAGAATAACTTTGGATGAAGTAATGTATAGCTTTGAGCCAAGAAAAGGAAAAATGTTCGATTATTTATTTATTTATTTATTTATTTCTCTTTACGTTGTTTTGTTCTCTTATTTAATACTAACTAATGGTATAAACTATTCAAAAGCCATAGCTCAATCTGGCAATGAAATGGCATTTGCAAGAGCCGTTAGAAGAGCATGATTCCTTTTATTAAAGGAGTGGTTGGTGCAAAGCTACCAACTCATTTAGGATATAATTAAACTTATCAAATGCTTTTATCATTAACAAATCAGGGTTTGACTTCAGCTCATGACGATCATCCATTCAAGTAGGAAGACTTGTAAAATGATACGAACAAGAGGGCACTTTGGTAACGTATGATAGGCACATTTGCCTCCGGTAGACATCACTATATATTCAAACACGCAAACACATACGCTTAGAAAATTAATAGTCATACGTACGTCGTATGCCAAATGTTCAAACAGCAACGGTTGTTAACTTTTAGGATCATCTTCTCAGTCATGTTTATTTTAATGATCCGCTAATAATTGAACCTAAACAATAATTATAGTTACATCGCAGACATGGCATGAAAATGATTGATAGGCATCTTTACTTTTCTCTTGACCTTTTCTGGTCTCAAGCGACAAATCGAAAAACATGGATAGATGTTACAGAAATTAAAGTTTATCCAACATAAACATTGATCCTTCGTTGTTTTCTTTACAATGAAATTCATGTAGAAACTTTAGAAAACGTTTTAGTTATATATAATGTGAAATAGTTGAGGGCCAAATACTATGTATAACTGATCATAACCAAATTTAGTTCGAAACAATACCATATTATTCAATTTATGTGGGCTAAAGTGTTTACGTCTTGTCGTCCTTATGTATGTGGCATACTCATTACACAAGGTATAGTAAATATATAACACTTAACAGTTAAACACACCATATATATATGAGCATAAACGTATTCAGATTATATGTGACATATTATTCGTACCATGAATTTAGTTCATTAAAGAGATGTTACATAAATATGAATAATCTTAGTACAGCAACTGCCTATTTCTTTTGTAAACTTATATAGCAACTTTCTTTTATGAAAACATATGGTACTTAATGTGTAGAAAAGATTTTAAAAGTCTTTATATCAGTAAATTTGACCCAGCCAACTTTGCTTATTGATATAATATGATCTCACTTTCTTCATTCTTGATGATTTAGTGTCACTCATTTTACACATAGTCACAACCTTAGATTATCATAACTTTCACAAGTTTGCTCCATTGGACGACTGGATGTAAGTAATTGCTTTTGGGCATTCTTTTTTTCCTTTTCACACCCCACAAGTCCATAATTTATAGTTTTGGTTATCTACAGAGCTGGTTTTGGCAAAGCATGGATGGCTTTTAGCGAGTACGGTTCATGTTAAGTCTCAGTGAGTCGATTTTTTGACAACGAAGGTAGTGAATCAATTGGTTGTGTGTTTTTATATTTGGTTTTGAGTGGCAACCCTAATGGTGACTGAATGTGAGTCTTGATACTAGCCAGATTGTTTGGCAAACTATTGTGGTTTGCAAATGATTTAGTTTCCCATATATACTGTCATGCACTTGCCAAACGTACATTAAGGTGCTTTCTTTGTAATTCTCCATATAAATAGCAAGTTAACATGTTGTGGTGTGACTGGATTCATGATCAAAGTCAATGATTATATGAGCTTGTTGTAATATTTAATGATACTAGCATCTTGCTAGTCTTATTACTAAAATAGTAAAATGTTGTTAAAAAAAGTGTTACAGTGTTATTTACTTATTTTGATCACGCTTAGGTAACAGGACCTTTTCAAATATTATTTTTTGCTTAATAAAATATAAGAACACGATTGGATAAAGTACTGCTCTACAAGAAAAAGATTTTCTTCATTTTTTTAATGTGATGTTTATTGAATTGACTTCAAATTTAATTAGTTAAAAATGAGTATATGGCACTGTAATAGAAAAGCTATACATACATTTATATTTACATAACATGCTAGAAAAAATATTGTTTATTTGTCTAAAGAATTTCAAAAAGCAAGAGCATGTTGCTTTTAATTTTTAATGTGTGTGTAGTCATAGAGTTAAAGACTTATTTAATGTGGGTAACATATATAGACGGGTTAATACACAAAAAAGTTACTAAACTTTACAAAAAAGTTCGCCTAAGTTACTCAAGTTTCAAATTGTTCAATTAAGTTACTATACTTTGCGTAACCGTTTATATACGTTACTGGTCTTATACTAACTCACGATACCCGGTATTAGTGTGACGTGGCATTAAAATATCATTTTTTTTTTAATTTTTGGTGGGGGTTAATACACAAAAAAGTTACTAAACTTTACAAAAAAGTTCGCCTAAGTTACTCAAGTTTCAAATTGTTCAATTAAGTTACTATACTTTTAATTCTCTTTTTAAAAATAATTATCGATTTATTTTTTAAATATTTAATTATTTTTTTTGGAATTTTTTATAAAAAAAAAATTCTAAAAGTATGAAAAAAAAAATTTGAATAATTTTTTTTTCGAATAAAAACTTTTAGAAAAATATTTGAATAAAAATATTAAAATATTTTTTAAAAACATTTTTTTCGAAAACTTTTTTTTTTCTAAAGTTTTTTTGCAAAAATATTTTTTTTGAACTTTTTATTTTATGATGATAGACTGTGCATGAAATGATTATATATACTCAAGGACCAAACATGTAATTTTCTAACGAAGTGGGTTAACGGAAGTTAGTAAAAAACCCAAATCCGCCAAAAAAAAAAGTTGGACGCCTTTTTATGAAAGAAAAAAAGTTGAGTACCTTGATTGGAAATAGACCTTAAGTTGGGTACCTTTTTGTGCCATTTGCCCAAATAAGAACCCTAATTTAATTTTTCCCAACATTTTTCCCGACATAGCCTGTCACCAATCCAAGGAGTGATTTGAATGACACTTTTTTAAAACATCAGTAACATAATAAATAAATACGCAAAGTATAGTAACTTAATTGAACAATTTGAAACTTGAGTAACTTAGGCGAACTTTTTTGTAAAGTTTAGTAACTTTTTTGTGTATTAACCCTATATACATGTGAAAGGTATTGTTTTTAAGGATATCTTTAACCTACAAATCATACTATTAGGAGTTGTTACTGGTATATAAGTTAGAAATAAAACCCAAGAAAGAATTGCAAACTTCATAAATTTAGGTCGCCTTCTTTTTTAATAGTTAAACAAGATTCAGATATAAAGTACACGTAGATATTTAATAAAGGGTCAATCATTTATAAATATATCTAAAAATTTTGCAAGTTCATGTATCAACTTTCAAATTTCGTCATTTTGGTGTATCTTTTACCTCCCCAACCGGTACCAGGTTATCTCTTTTTTTCAATTTTTTCTTTTATTTCCTGCATGACATCCACCTTGAATAATTACAACTTATTCGCTACATATAAATGAAATATGTGACAAGTTAGATACATTTTAAACAGAAAATGTGGACATGTTAGACACATATAAATGGAAAATTTGGCAAAAAAACGATAATTACATGGATGGTAACTTGTTTTATTTGGCAAAGCGGTTGTGGAGGTAAAATAATACGCCAAAATGACAAAATTTGAAAGATTAGTACATGAACTTGCAAGAGTTTTTATTGACTATACAAAACTGAAAAATGTGACAAGTTAGATACATTTATAAATGATTATCCTTTTAATAAAATATATACATTAAGTGAAAAAATTCAATTATAGGCTATTATTTTTCTGCATACCATGCAGCCACTTATTTTATAAAAAAGAAATAATAAAGAGGGGATTAAGATATTTTCAATTAAAACCTACTTCAACGTCTTTTTATTTTAAATTATATATCTCAAGAACCGTAAATACTTAACCTACATACACTATCGTGACGAGCATTTAGTTATCTTTCAATAGAGAACACTCTCATACGCTTTCGACAAGTTTTTTATGTTTCTTTTTGTTTTTTTTTTTTTTGTACAATATTTTGCTTGATATATCACATGTGAGATAAAACCAATTTGTAAGTACGAACATTCAACATGTTGTCGTAAAATGGGCGTAAGTAATTGTAGAACTCCAAATGATTCATTGTTTTGGGCATTGAAAAATACATATTCTTAGCTTTCGAACCATATATCACACATAACTTTTGAACTTCCAAATCAATATAGCTAATTCATAGAAGTTGGAGGAAATAGAAGAATTTTTTTTAAAGTCAAACTCACGTAATGTATCATATATGATGTAACACTAATCTATAAGCTCGAACACTTTAAATGCAGTCGTAAAATAGGCACAAGTATTTGTGTAAACTCCAAAGGATTCATCCTTTTTGCATTCAAAAATATACACCCTTAGTTTTCCAATCTATACCACCTTCAAATTTTAAACCTTCAAATAAATACAGTTTATTTATATTGGAAAAAATAGAAGATTTTATTTTTATTTTTATTTTTATTTTTTATTTTTTTTTTGCAAGTCAAGCTCTATTGATTTGTCAAATGTGATATAATACTAATCTGTAAGTTCGCAAATAAGCATAAGTATTTGTATAGAACTCCAAAAGATTCATCATTTTCTGCATTGAAAAATACGCATCCTTAGCTTTTCAACCATATATCACATATAATATTTAAACCTATAATGCAATACGGTTTATTCATAGAAATTGGTGAAAATAGAAAAAGAATGGATATTCAAACTCGTTTGATATATCGCTTGTGATATAACATTAATATGTAAGTTCGAACACTCACATTTTTTCGTAAAATGGGCATAAATATTTGTATACAACCCCAAAGATTCTATGAATAGACTGTAATAATTTGGAAGTTTAAAAATTAAGTGTGATAGATATATGATTGGAAACTAAAGATTTGTATCTTTAAATGCAACAAACGTTGAATCATTTGAAATCATATACAAATACTTATGTCAATTTTACGACAACATGTTAAGTGCTCGAACTTACATATTAGTATTATATAACATGTGATATATCTAGGTGTTCATCAGTTCGGTTACGAGTTGTTTAGTTTATTCGGTTCGGTTAGTTCGTTTAAAAAATATTCTGAGTAAAACCAAAAATCGAACCGAACCGAATTCAAATTGGTTTAAACCAAAGCGAAAACCGAATTTTAATTCGGTTCGGTTTTCAGGTTGACCCGAATTACATAATTTTATTTTTTTCATTTAATTAAAAAAATTTTTAACAAAAAAAAAAAAAAAAAAAAAAAAAAAAAAAAAACTTAAAAAATGTTATATTTACAATACGAAATATTGTTGGAAATATTATTAAATGCTTATCATAATCGTTTAATTTGTTTCATCTAATGATTAACATTTTTTGACATACATTATTTTCAGAAAGAAAATAGGTGCTAATGGATTTTATTTAACAAAGATAGGTGAGAGGGATGGAAATAGGTGTTTTAATTTAGTTAAAAATTAATGGCTGCAATTAGGAATCTCTATGCTTTTTATTTTCTCTAAAATATAAGTCAACTCAAACACACCAACAAATTGTATTTTATTTAACCTAAGATCGTGGAGGATAACTTAAAATACAGAGCACATTAATATATGCAAATGCAATAATTCATCCCATTGATGGCTATTAAATTAAGAAATTGTAGGGGTTTAACCCAAGCCATTTTGTAAGTGTACAAAAATATGCCATGTCTTATAAAATGACAATATCTACTAGCTTGCATTGTCATTTTAAAGTATTATTAAAGGTGTCAGTTATTTTTTTAAAGATGAATATAGTAAAAACTAATGAGCCCAAACCCTAACATTAACTCAACCCACATATAAAAGACAATGGGCCCAACAAATCAACCAGCCCAATCCAGTCCATTTTATACTGAAACTTGGTTGTACTTGTGATACCACTAGGCCAGAAAAATTGTGAACTTTTCAAAACTTTAAATCTGTAGAAAAACAAGCATGGCAATTAGGAGCTTTTTCATTCATGAATCAACTTGTACAGCGGTAACTAGTTACGTCCAGGACTCATAGCGCAAAGAACTTGCCAGGTACCCAGTAAAGCATGCCTCCAAGAAAAACTATGATAAAAGAATATCTCCATTTTGATTGTAGAAGTACATTCAATCTTGATTTCCTAAACTGAGTTGCACATAAGTACTTTACTAAGATACCCTGCTTTGAATCTAATTAACTAGCCATATTCAATCAATTCAACCAAAAACAAACAAAAAAAGTTGGAAGCTTTGGAAAGAGCGAAACTGCAAGTATGATGCCCATTAGCATAGCTGAATGGATCTGAAAACTCAATGCTGTGAGCACCATCATCAATATTCATAAAGTCAGAATTTACCATGTTGTGTCAACTGGGAGCATGTTCATTGTGGAGTGGCCAGCCCATGTTTGAATACATTGCAGATGTTTGCATCGTTGTTGTTTGTTTATGGCACCGGGTGATGTTTGCTGTTGCTGGTGTTGTGCTGCTGGTGTTGTTGTTGCTGTGCGTGTTGTGTTGGCTGCGGTGTTGTGTTGCTGGGTGTTGGTGTTGCTGCAGGCTGTGTGTGCCTGCGGGTGTTGAGGGAGATTGTTGGTAGGAT
>LBNU01024787.1:64407-80495 GCA_014162995.1 Artemisia annua | reverse complement strand
AATAACAAACTTGAATACTTTATATTATCACCGTGAACCTGCTTAATGAATACAGATTCACAACCCTAAATAAAGTTTATCGAACTTTATCTTCTCTAAAATTCTCTTTCTAATAACAATGACTTAGGGATCCTTTTATAGGCACAAGGAAAACCCTAGTCGGTTTACAATACTTGAACGACAAGTATACAATCCCTAACTAATAGAATATTCTAGATATACACAATACATTCTAAAATAACTGTTTAGTCTTTATCTTCAAACGATTTAGTCTTTATCTTTATTTAGCAGTACTTTGACCTAGTCAACGAGCAGCACCTTTGATAATCAGCAGTACTTTGATCAACAGCAGTACTTTGAACAGCACTTTAATTATTTCAGCAGTACTTTGACTTTATAACCCAACACTAATGAATAAAAGCTTTGGCCTCCCCTTAAATCATGACTAACTATTAATGCCTCCCCTCAAAAATAGCTTAGAGATTAATCATTCCAATACTCACTACTAAATGCTTAAATCTTGTAATATCAAAACATTTTGTGAGTAAATCTGCCACATTAGCATCTGTATGAATCTTGACAACATTAATCAGTCTATGCTCATAGCAATCACGAATAAAATGATGCCTTATCTGAATGTGTTTGGTCTTGGAATGGTAAACTGGATTCTTCACAATACATATTGTACTCGCATTATCAATGTTGATAGGAGTATTCTTGAAATTGAAACCATAGTCCAAGAGTTGATTTTGCATCCATAGAACTTGTCCACAACAACTTGCAGCTGCAACATATTCAGCTTCTGTAGATGAGGTTGCTGCAATTGTTTGTTTCTTACATTGCCAAGAAACTAATCTTCTTCCAAGATATTGACATCCACCAGTGGTTGATCTTCTATCAAAGTTATCTCCAGCATAGTCACTATCTGAAAAAGCTTCCAAATGAAAAGGTGACTCCTTAGGATACCACAATCCTAGTTTAGGTTGAAACTTGAGATAAGCAAAGATCCTTTGAACAGCATTCATGTGTGAAACCTTGGGTGAAACTTGATATCTTGCACATAAGCATACTGCAAACATAATATCAGGTCTTGATGCAGTTAAGTACATGAGACACCCAACCATTGATCTGTAAAGCTTGACTTCCACTGGTTTTCCATCTTCATCCTTGCCAAGTGAATTTAATGATTTAATGGGTGTTGTTACTGGCTTGAGAGTGTGAAGATTAAATTTCTTAAGAATGTCAGTGACATACTTATCTTGACTTATAAAAATACCAGTCTTTGTCTGTTTAACTTGAAGTCCTAAAAAGAAAGTCAATTCACCCATTGAACTCATCTGAAATTCTTTCTGCATAAGTTCTTCAAATTCTTTCACCATGGATTGTTTTGTAGCACCAAAAATAATATCATCCACATAAACTTGAACTAGCATGATATCCTTTTTGTCTCTTTTAATGAACAAAGTCTTATCAATGGCTCCTCTCCTATAGCCATGTTGTAATAAGAAGGTTGATAGTCTCTCATACCAAGCTCTAGGGGCTTGATGAAGACCATATAAAGCTTTAACAACCTTGTAGACTTTGTTTGGATGTTCAGGATCTTCAAAACCAGGAGGTTGTTTCACATAAACCTCTTCTGTAATCTTTCCATAGAGAAAAGCACTCTTAACATCCATTTGATAAACTGGAAATCCCATAAAAGAAGCAAAAGCAAGAAACAATCTTATAGCTTCAATTCTTGCAACAGGAGCAAAGACTTCATCATAATCAACTCCTTCTTCTTGTTTGTAACCTTGGGCAACCAGTCTAGCTTTGTTCTTTATCACATTTCCTCTTTCATCTCTTTTGACTCTGAAAACCCATCTTGTACCAATTACCTTCATTCCATCAGGTAAATCACATAAGACCCAGACTTCTTGAAGTTTAAACTGAAGAAGTTCTTCTTGACAGGCTTCAACCCAACTTTCTTTGGATAATGCTTCCTTTATGCTTTTGGGTTCTTCTTGAGAGATGAAACAAGCAAATAAACAGGTCTGTTGATCTTTATGGTTCAACCTGTTTTGCTTATGAATAAAGCTAAGTAAAGCATTTTGAGGCTTAGTTATGCTTTTAGCTTTTGATCTGGTAAGAATACCAGAAGTTGGAGAACCAATGATCTTATTGGAAGGATGATTCTTATGTACCCTTGAAGTGTGAGTAGTTGGTACATTAAGATCATCTTCCAAATTTGTTGAGTCAGGACCTTGTTCACCAAAAATCCCTTCATCTTGGAGCTCATCATCTGATTCTTCAAATGTAGGCATGGATGAATCAGGCCAATCTTCAGTGTTTGTCCAAGTATTTGACTTGATTCCCCCAGAAATCTCTTCATCATAATTAGCAGTACCTTGATCCAAAGTACTGGGATCCAAAGTACTGTTTTTCTTAGAAGATTTTTCTTTTGTCTGTTCTGCTTCATAAGCTCTTCTTAGATCATCTTCATAGGATTTTGCAAGTGTTTCTTGAAAAAGCATCCTATTTAATTCATCTTGTATGGCTTGATCTTCATCAAATACTGTTTTACTTGAATCAACAGTATCTTGCTTATCAGCAGCAGCACCTTGTTCTTTGTCAACATCTGTAGGACTGTGATTGACACCATGAACTATGAACTGTATATTTTCATCTTCTGAATGAACAACTTGATTCTCCTCCCTAATAGGCACATAGTTCATCGAAGGAGTCAAAATGTCAAGATCAAACATCCAATCAGGACCTTTACCTTTCTGATTTGGTTGATCTTCAAGGAATTCAACATGAAGACAGTCTTGAACCTTCTTTGTAACCTTGTTGTACACCCGAAAACCTTTACTGTTTGTAGAATAGCCCAAAAGATATCCTTCATCAGACTTACCTTCAAATTTTCCCAAATTATCAATGGTATTAAGTATAGTAAGAAGACATCCAAAAGGTTTCATAAAGCTGATACTAGGTTTTCTGTCCATCAATAACTCATAGGGTGTCTTCATATGAGGTTTTGTGATAGAAACTCTATTCAAAACATAGCAAGCAGCACTTACTGCTTCAGCCCAAAATTAAATAGGTAAGAGTGAGTCTGCTAACATGGTCCTTGCAGCTTCTATCAAAGTTCTATTCTTCCTTTCTGCAACTCCATTCTGCTGAGGAGTTCTAGCAATACTGAATTCCCTCTTAATTCCTTTATTAGCACAAAAATCATCCAGAAGCTTGTTCTTGAACTCAGTCCCATTATCACATCTAATACCTTTAACCTTATGTCTTAATTGATTTTCCAGGGAGAATGATTAAATCATGAATGACATCAAAAGTTTCATCTTTGAAACCCAAGAAAAAGACCCAACTAAAACGACTGCAATCATCTGTTACAACTAAGCAGTACTTCTTCTTGTTAAGGCTTAAGACAGACACAGGTCCAAGTAAATCCATATGCAACAGCTCCAAAGGTTCTCTGACTGTTCTTTCCCCAAGTTTCTTGCATGAAGCCTTGTGTTGTTTACCTTTCTTGCAGGCTAAGCATGAGTGATCAGTCTTGAAAATTTTGGAAGGCAAACCTCTAACCAAATTGCCTTTTGCAAGCCTGTTTATATTCTTAAAATTTACATGACCTAGTCTTCTGTGCCATAGATGTGCTTCTTCCATAGATGCCTTTGCTACCAAACATGTAGCATTCTCAGTAGATATAATATTCTTCATATCAATGCTGTATACATCTTTGTTCCTTGGTGCTCTCAGAATCACCAATTTATCATCATCAAGCTTAAATTCTGGGGATAGAATCAGACATTCATTTTCAAGAAACAAGACTGGATACTTTTTGTCACAAATCTGAGAAACTGATAGGAGATTGAACTTGAGTTCTGGAACATAACGAACATTTTCAAAATCAATCTTCCCAGTCTTGATTGTTCCTTTACCAATAATCCTTCCTCCAGAAACATCATCTCCAAAAGCAACCTTGCCTCCAAAATATGACCTAAAATTTGACAGAATCTCCTTGACTCCTGTCATACTACCAGAGCAACCACTATCAACAATTAAATGATCTTTAAGTTCCTCTTCTGGGTTGCCCTGCACAAGAATAAGAAAGTTAGTTCATCTTAGGAACCCAAGCCATCACTGACTTGTGTTCCCCTTGTGGAGTTACATACTCAAAATTTTTAAGTATGTAATTGCCACTGTTTTTATAAACATGATCAATAACTTTCTTTTGTTCAAAAACAGTATTATTGTCCCCTGCAACAGTTGTTACTTCACCCACACTTGCTGAAAGTACTGATTTGTCCCCTGCAGTACTTCCCTTTTTGACCCATATTTGTTTAACTTTGGGAGTAGTGGTCTGTGGTTTAAGTACTCTATTGCAAGACTTCTTAGGTTTAGGTACCCATATTTGTTTTACTGCATTTGATCTTACATTAGCAGTACCTTGAGGTGTTGAAGGTTTCCTAACAGTCTTTTGGTTATGAACTGTTTTTGATTTACCAGTACCTTGAAAGGACTGTCTTGTAGGTACTGATGGTTTGAAAAAATTCCTTTTCTGTTGAGGGTACCTAGGTGTTGTAGCAAAATTACTATGGTTGACCCTTCTAGAATAGTTCCAAACTGGTTTGGGTGAAACTGGTTTAGTTACTGGTGGCCTATGTTGAGCAGTGTTGGTCTTTGGGTACTGACTTAAGTACTCTGAATGTAAGTTACAATCTTTGATCAGATGAGTAGGACTATAACAAACAAAACATAGCTTCTGATTCATGGACCCAAATCCTTTTCTATTATGATAATAGCCCATACCTGAGTGACCTCTAGATGAAAAATGAAAAGAGTTTCTAAAATCAGCAGTATTTTGAAAAGTGTTTTGTGAAGGTACTGCTGAATGATTAGCAGTCTTTTGATAAGGTACTGCTGGTTTTTGAAAAGATTTAGTAGAACTCTTAACATTTACATTATTCCCTGATCCCCCAGTATTCCCATGATTCTTAAGAATCTCAACTTTGACTTCAGATGAATCTGGATTAGATTGACCCTTAAGTTTATTTCTAAACTCTAGATTGTCTACTCCATAACAAGAAACATCTTTCCTAGGTGGTTGAAAACTTCCAACAGTATGAGGAACTGCATGATATCCCTCATCCTTTTTAAACACAGGTGGTGTGGGGGTTATGGGTTCATCATCACTAGATGTACTTTCTTCAGTATATGTTTCAAATTCACTAGTGGAGACCTCTTCTGAACTACCTTCTTCCTTATTACTAGGTGGATTCTCATCTGGGCAATTGTCTTCATCACCATATCCTAGACCAGTTTTAATATTTGCCCTTCTCTGTTTTTCACAAAAACTAACATGTGTGAGACCAGCCTCTTTCCAACTATAAAGGGTTTAACCTTTAACCTTTCCCAATTCGTAGACGGTTGTTGTAGTATGGATCTTTAACTTTAACTTATAAAGGGTTTAGCAACTTCGGATAAATCCTAAGCTACTAAGTGGAATTCTACCTGTAACTTTAATGAGTATGCGGAATCTACTCAGTAAGGCTAAGAAGAACACGAACAATAAGAATAGAAGAACACAATAATAATATCAAATCAAGCCTCAATATTATTAATACGATCACTCTTAATAGTGATAGGGTTTTACAACCTTGAAGCTATGAACTAACTAACTAATAATAAGTGGAACGTGTATATTTTTGTGTGTCGATATTTCTCTACACCAAACATACGTGCCTATCATCTCTTTATATAATAGAGATGCTAGGGTTACAAACTTATCCTACAAGTAAAACAATATCTTCTGGAATCTTCTAATAAAGATAAGTATTTTGCATATACTCCACCAGCTTGTAGAATCTTCATTATGCATATTTAGTCCTTCAATTATCTTCATTGAAGCACATGTAGTTTTGTTGTATCAAATCACATATACACGATTGTATATGACTTAACAATCTTCCCCTATTTGATATTACAAAACTATCTTCATGAATTCAGCAATCTTCAATTATGATAATCTTCAAACCCATTGTTTCATTCTTGTATTTATTTTGTCTTTTTAATGATGACAAAATAAACAAAGTCGTGTACGAACTTCCCCTTAAGTAAAGAAGTTGAGATGTAATCATCTCCGTGAATGAAACAAACACACATAAATAAGCTGCAAATAATCTTCATGTTAACTTCTTCCCCTTTTTGTAATCATCGAATAGGGAACCTGTGAAGATAAGCGACTTGTATACACTTCTCCAAATCATGTTGGTCAATACCCATCTCGGCTTCCCCTCACTGCTTGCAAACCATGAATATATATTGAACCATAAAGCTCTTGACTTGTCTCCATAAAGTATCTTATAGCAGTACTTTGTAGCAACAGTACCTTGAACAGTACTTTGAATATCCAATGAGCAGTATTTTCAAATAATATCAAAGAACAATACTTTGAATAAGTGGCAGTACTCTCAAATGCTGCAGCAGTACTTTCAGAAGAACAATACTTTAAAATAACCATCGAGCAACAGTATGTTGGAGAAACTTCGAGCAGAGCAGTACGTTAACAAATGGGCAGTACTTTCAATAACTAGCATCAGTTCATTGGAGAAACTTCGAGCAGTACTTTCACTTAAGGAGCAGTGCTTTGAATACATAGTAGTTCCTTGAATATAAAGAGTGGGCAGTACCTTGGATGAAATATGCAACAGCAGTTTGAGATAAAGGAGCAACAGTACCTTGAGATAAACAAGCAGTACTTTGCAATAGCTAGCAGCAGTACTTTAGTCCACAAATAAACAAACCATCAAATTCTTTATTCACTGAGCTATGCCCCACAATTAATCACTAGCAGCAAACTTTTACGAGGTTACTTCATGTTGAAGAATCAGTCTATACTTGAATTAATAACAACACAGCAGCTCACACCAACACCAATTAATTTACCTCGTAAAAAAATTAAATATCCAATTCCAATCAGTACCATGAGTCCACCAATCAAAATTTGTAACAAGTATTTAGCACAAATTCACCCAATTCACGTACGGTTCAGCAACAACTTTAAACAATCATTAAATAAATACCCTTGAAGACCACTGACGCACCATATGACCAATTAATCAATAGCTCCTTTTAATTCCACAATCCTTGTCGTACTTGAATATTAAATCACATAGTGAATCTTACATAAGTCGACAAACAAACAGCTCACCCCATGTGGAAAACGACAATATTAATTGATATATCAAAACCTCGTATCCAGTGACTAGCCAATAACCAAGCACTAAGTAGACAACAAACCAAAATCGTTATTTAATGAATGCTCCGACCCACTTAAATTCTTGCAAACCGAATAAGCCAAGCACCATGATAACAATAATATTACTGTAATATGTTTTTCACCGACTCACAATATTAATTCAATACAAGGTGTCGAACCAATCATCATTTACTGCCAACACAATAAATACACAAGTCAACAAACGAATATACCATCGACTTAAATCGTACCATCTGATTACTTCGACAATTAAAAACCTTGTAATCCCTAGATATCACGAGCAACCTTGCTGCTTCTCTTTTCTTCATAAACACGACACCATACACCATAGCAATTCTCAATCACCCACTTTCTATGAATTGCTATGCACACAACACATTAAGAATTAATGCTTTTTGAAGTCCCAAGCCAGAATAGACTAGAATCTTCCATAAGCATCAACATAATCATATCGTGTTAAGGTCTTTGATGGATTCTTCTTTTCAGAAACATCTAATTAACAAGTACCCGAACCTGCAAATTATGATCCGAATGCGTTCTTTAATCCGTTTGCTCCGACTCCGAACCTTTCAGATATTGCTGAGTCGTCAAAACGAAACTTGGAACCAACTAATATGCAGCAGTTTCATAACCCTCACCCTTTAACACATCATTGGACTCGTGACCATCCAATTGTCAACATTATTGGTCATCCAACAGCTCCAGTTATGACTAGACAAAAACTTCACTCCGATGCCGAACATTGCATTTATGCTCTAACAGTTAGTCATGAAGAACCTAAAAATATTAAAGAAGCTCTCACTTACGACAACTGGATTAAATCAATGCGAGAGGAATTCAACCAATTCAAACCTCTTGAAGTTTGGGAATTAGTTGAACGACCGGATGGATTTTACGTCATTGGGCTAAAATGGATTTGGAAAAACAAGTTGGACGCAGAAGGCAATGTTATTCGTAACAAATCACGTTTGGTAGCTAAAGGATATACTCAAGAGGAAGGAATTGACTTTGATGAATCTTTTGCACCAGTGGCTAGACTCGAAGCTGTTCGAATATTTTTAGCATACGCTGCTCACAAAAACATGGTCGTTTATCAAATGGATGTAAAAACTGCATTTCTAAACGGTCAACTACGTGAGGAGGTATACGTTAGTCAGCTAGAGGGATTTGTCGATCCAGAGCACCCAAATCATGTCTACCGACTCAAGAAGGCTCTCTATGGTCTCAAACAAGCCCCCAGGGCGTGGTATGATAAACTTACTGCTTTCTTGCTTGCTAATTCTTTTACTAAAGGTTTACTAGATCCAACTTTGTTTATTCAAAAACACGGGGAAGATGTTTTAATTGTGCAAATATATGTCGATGACATTATTTTTGGCTCTACAAACAAAACGTACTCAAACGCTTTTGCCAGATTAATGAAACAAAATTTTGAATTGTCAATGATGGGTGAACTTACGTTCTTTTTGGGACTACAAGTTCATCAGTCTCCCCGTGGAATTTTCCTAAATCAGTCCAAATATGCTCTTGAGATAATTAAAAAACATGGAATGACCAGTTGTGAAACGTACAATACTCCTATGGCTAACACAACTAAGTTAGATGCGGATCCAAATGTGAAACCAGTTGACCCCACAAAGTACCGAAGTATTATTGGGTCACTGATGTATCTCACCGCTAGTAGACCGGATATTGTATTTGCTGTATTTATGTGCTCTCGCTATCAGTCCAGTCCTACTGAACGTCACCTCAATGAGGCTAAGAGAATCCTTCGATACGTAAAGGGAACCATTAACTTGGGGATCTGGTATCCGAAGGATTCCGGTTTTGAACTAATAGCTTTTTCAGACGCTGATCATGCAGGGTGTATGGATACACACAAAAGTACTTCTGGTGGTTTGCAGTTTCTAGGAGATAAACTCGTGTCTTGGCAATCAAAGAAGCAGGATTGCACCTCACTTTCGTCTACAGAAGCTGAATACGTTGCCATGTCTGCCTGTTGCGCACAAGTCATTTGGATGCGTACACAGCTAATGGACTACGGTTACTTATTCAACAAGATTCCAATGTATTGTGACTCGAAAAGTGCGATAGCAATCTCATGCAACACAGTTCTGCATTCAAAGTCTAAGCACATTGATCTCCGTTATCAGTTCATCAAGGAGCATGTTGAAAAGGGTACAATTGAGTTATACTTTGTGGGTACTGAATACCAACTGGCAGATTTGTTCACAAAACCTTTAGCTCCATCAAGGTTTGCTGAACTGGTCCACCGGATTGGTATGCGGTGTTTGACTCCAGATGATCTAAAATCTTTTCTTGAAAACAATTAACTGAGTCAAATACCAAAATTATTTTTGTAAATATTTATCAAAAACAAAAATACAAAATCCAAAAATCTTCAAAAATACCAAAAAGATGTTACATTTTATTTATCTTTATTTTATTTTTCTTTTGTTTTTCATATGCATGTACACTATCTTCGTCAACACTTTGGTTTATCAAAAATTTCAATATTTTCATACCAAGTGTTGAGGGGGAGAAAATGTTCTTCAAAATTTAAAAATCTTGTGCAAACATGTGTAAATTTTCAGTAGTTATGATGTTATGATGGAACGTCAAAGGTTATCTCTCGTATCATTTCTTTTCCCTTTTACTTCTTTGTTAGCCTATTATGTCTTTACCATTAACTGTCATTTCCATAAACCGTTAAATAATTACATTAGGACTTGTTATATGGTTTAGTATGTAGTCCATGGACTAAAATTGTCAAAAAGACTAAAAGTTTCAAATAAACTCAACAAAACAAACACCCCCCGTTTTATTCTTATTCACAAAAATTCAAAAAAACAAACACTCTCCTTTGCAATCAAACGACTCAAATCCTTTTCCATAATCCGTGATCAAAATCATCAAACCGTAAGTATTTTCATAATCTTTGGCCTATATTGAAACATGGTTTTTAATCAATTGTGTTTTTGATGGCTAGATTTATCATAATTATGATTCGTTGTTCTATGGTTTTCGAAAATATTGATTCTTACGTAATAATGTGTTTTAGGTAGGGGTGGAAACGAGCCGAGCCGCTCGTGAAAAGCTCGGGATCGGATCAGTAAAAAGCTCGAACGAGCCGAGCCTAAACGAGCCGAGCCTAAACGAGCTCGAGCCCGAGCTCGAGCCTAAGTTTGAGCTCATATAATAATCGAGCTCGAGCCCGAGCTCTAAACAAAAAGCTCGAGTAGGCTCGCGAGCCTAAACGAGCCCTAGAAATATATACGTATATATATTGTCTATACGTATAAACAAGCTTAAAAGTAGTAAACGAGCTCGAGCCTTATGTAATTAACGAGCCGAACTCTATTTGAATTTTGTTTTCTTTAAAACTTTATATAAATTAGTCGAGCCCGAGCCCGAGCTCGAGCTTGTGAAAATTTTTACGAGCCGAGCTCGAGCTCAATATATAAGGCTCGAAACGAGCTCGAGCTTTATATATGTAAACGAGCCGAGCTCGAACTCTGGCAGGCTCGGGCTCGGCTCGGCTCGTTTTCACCCCTAGTTTTAGGTTATGTAATCATAGGGCTTTTGGTACTAAACGCAACATAATCATGACCCTAGCTCATAATCATAACAGTTATCACTTTAGAATCGTTTTCGAAAATTAGGGTTTAAGTCGAATTGGGTTTTTAAGTTTGCGTGTTGTTTACGTGAATATTCTTGGTGGGATATGTTTTTTTAAGTGTATGAATCATGTTTGTGCTTTATAATTGTTCTTACAACTCAGTTTGCATGATCTAGAAATTTAGGGTTCATCGTTGGAATTGGGGCTTTTAACTTCTGTGTTATTGAGACTAAATAAACTGCCCAAAGGTGTTTCTAGATGTGTTAATTGGTGTATCTCATTGTTATGGCTTCATGTCTTCTCGTTAAAAATAATCTAGATAATTTAGGATTCTTGAATTTTTTCGAAATCTTTTGTATTCGTATATGATGTGTGTCTAACTATTGTAATACACTTTATTCATCAGGTTACGTTCAAGGATTCAACAAATTCTTCAAAATGTATGTGTACGAAAGAATTCGAAAATTCTTGTATAAGAATTTTTCGAGAAAAAGTTTCGAAAACTTTCTCAAAGATTTTATCGAGATCTTTCAAAATGTTTTCGAGATCTTCTCATAACTGTTGTTATCGAGAAAATTTAGAAAACTTTCGAACTCTCTCAATAAAGTTTTTGAAGAAAAATTTTCGAAATCCTTAAAATTTATCGAGATCTTTTTTATGACAAAAGTTTCGAGATCTTTTTACAAGCCATGTTTTCGAGAAACTTTGCTGTAGAGTTTTCGAGAACTTTAGTTCATTGAAGTTTTTCGAGATCTTTCTTATGGAAAGTTACCGAGATCTTTCTTGCACCAAAATTTTCGAGATCTTCATTAGTATTAGTTTTAGAGAACATCATTTATAATATCTTCGAGATCATGTGTAACATATTTTTGAGTATTCAAATGAGTGTAACTGTAGATCCCAATTCGTAGACGGTTGTTGTAGTATGGATCTTTAACCTTTAACTTATAAAGGGTTTAGCAACTTCGGATAAATCCTAAGCTACTAAGTGGAATTCTACCTGTAACTTTAATGAGTATGCGGAATCTACTCAGTAAGGCTAAGAAGAACACGAACAATAAGAATAGAAGAACACAATAATAATATCAAATCAAGCCTCAATATTATTAATACGATCACTCTTAATAGTGATAGGGTTTTACAACCTTGAAGCTATGAACTAACTAACTAATAATATGTGGAACGTGCATATTTGTGTGTGTCGATATTTTTCTACACCAAACATACGTGCCTATCATCTCTTTATATAATAGAGATGCTAGGGTTACAAACTTATCCTACAAGTAAAACAATATCTTCTAGAATCTTCTAATAAAGATAAGTATTTTGCATATACTCCACCAGCTTGTAGAATCTTCATTATGCATATTTAGTCCTTCAATTATCTTCATTGAAGCACATGTAGTTTTGTTGTATCAAATCACATATACACGATTGTATATGACCTAACAGACCGTAAACACTTTATAGTCACACGAATGTTTTTTAGAGTAACTATTGTTCGTCCTTTGGCCATGCAAATATATAATATATGTGACATTTGAGATGATTTATTCCATTAAATGTGTATTTTGTGTGACTATTTCTCGTCCTGTGGCCACATGAATATTTAATAAATGTGACATTTGTGATGATTTAGTCACACAACGGGCGTTGTTTTTTTGGAGTTAGTCACATACAATTAAGGAAAAAGTGGCCAAAAGTGTTAATAAGTGTGACCATATGCTGTTTAAAGTGAAGAAATGTGTCTTTTGTGTGACTATTGCTCATCCAATGGCCACATGAATTTTATGTTTGTGTGGCCTTTTGTAATATTTAGTCACACAACGCATGTTTGTTTTCGGTATTTAGTCACATACAATTAAGCAAACAGTGGCCAAAAGCGTTAATAAGTGTGATCATATGCTGTTTAAAGTGAAGAAATATGTATTTTGTGTGACTATTGATCATCCAATGGCCACATTAATTTTATGTTTGTGTAGCCTTTTGTAATATTTAGTCATACAAACCATGTTTGTTTTGGGTATTTAGTCATATACAATTAAGCAAACAGTGGCCAAAAGCGTTAATAAGTGTGACCATTTGTTGTTTAAAGTGAAGAAATTTGTATTTTATGTAACTATTGATCATCCAATGGCCACATGAATTTTATGTTTGTGTGGCCTTTTGTAATATTTAGTCATACAACGAATAAAGCAAATAGTGACCAAAACTGTTAATAAGTTTGACTATATACATCTTTTAGTCACATTTAAGAAATAAATATATATCAAAACAAATTCAAATATATTTCAAAACAAATACAAATACAATAAAATTGTAAATATAAAATTCGTATATAACTCTATACCCTAGGACCTCCTTTTATACACCAAGGAGTCCTAGTCGGCTTACAATACTTTCCTAAGTATCTATAATCTTTTTCATAAACAACTAATACATATCATACAAGCAATACTAATTAAATATATGAAACAACAATACTAACTTATAACTAACAGTTGTAACTAATACACTAGCAACATTAACTTCGAGCAGTCTTAACTTTGTGCTAGCAGTACTAACAGCATTACTTACATCAGTACTAATCTCATCATCTGGATATTCTCCGTCTATGTTTTAAGTAGAAAAGACAAAAGTTAGAAGCACATACAAATATACAATACCTATTTTAGAGATTAGAAAAAAAATTACCAAGAGCCGACGGAAAAAGCAGTCTGATGTGTCATCTGCATTCAAATACCCATTTTGCTGCAGTTGTAGAACAAAACGAGCAGACAGTTTAGTGTTATTAATCTATATGAATTTAACGGGGATCGCAAAAAGTCACAATGATATAGTTAGAAGTTACAGTATTACGAAATGCAAAAAAACATGCACCAGTCCAGAATAGCACCTAAAACCTACAATGGTACAAAAGGTTAGTAAACCAACTTGGTATACCTTATCTTGGAATTCTTTTTCTGCTTCAGAAGATTCAAATGCATTGCCATCATCCCAGCTGGCAGCAGGATGGTTAGCTACATGTTCCATTAAACAAGTTAGGACACCAGAATGCTGACTTGAAGAAGGGGCTTTCTTAGAAGAATTCCCACTTGGACTGAGTTATAACCATAAATTGAGCTTGAAAGTATTATAAACATAGAGCCTGATAAAAACGCCATTAGTTTTACCTGTGAATAATAATCATCCATTTCTTCCTCTATCTGCTGACGTAACTCATCCTATAAACAGATTTTTATGAACTGTAAGAAACCAAGGCACTAATAACGCTGCATAATATAAGATCTGCCAGCCATGAAACAGTAAAAATATACATGGGTTGGCTTTGGTGACTGAGATGGAGCATACCCACGCATCAATTTAATTCCAGTCCCTCGAAAATGAACTGTGCCAAAAAATCCAGATGAGGGAATTTTTAGCCAGGCATCCCATGTATCATCCTTACCCGTGAAAATAGCATGTAGCCCCTGCAAGAAACAAGTAATGTGCTTAATGCTAACATAAAAGACGACAAAATTAGATGTCTCAAATGTAAGTTTAGCATCAAAAATCTAGATGGTTGAAATAATCTAGATGGTTGAAATTTTCTGCAGTGCCAAACCTGGAACGAATAAATGTCAAACACATTACCAAGCAAACAAATCACTAATATTTGTTACAAATGAAACAGTTTCACAAAAAGCAACCATATTTGAGTTAATTTCCTATATAACAGATGTTATATTATATCTTTAATTTTAATACATCACTTACGCGATTGCGATAAGCAAACTCCAACTGTTCAGCAGCATCCTCCCGGAGTGAAAACCAATCAAGACTCCCTTTAATAAGTCTACCTACAACGATTACAACCACACGAGTTTATAATCAAAAACATGTTTTAGGCTAGTTTTAGTCCACGAAAATCAATATAAATCGTTTTATATTCGATTACACATTTAAGAAAATATAAATTAAATATGTGTTTGAGCATACCCATGAACAGAGTAGGATAGGAGAGATGAGGGTGATGGTGGCTTGACTGTGATGGTGGTTATCTCGAACCAAACAACCAAAGCAAACAAACTCTCCCATATAGTTCCCTTGTCTTGATAACGGTGATGGCATGGAGGAGTGATGGTTGGTGGAACGACGGCGAGAAAAGGCGGTGAAGTGTGGCGGTGGTGTGAGTCCGTTCTAGAGAGAAGGAGAAGAGATGAATAGAGAGAAGATAGATATGACTAGTGTAAGTGTTAGTGTTTTGATTTTGGGGAAAAAGGGGCGAGATCTTGAGCAGGAGATAGAAATTTTTGGGGAAAAAGGGGCAGATCTTGAGTGCGTATTAAAATTTTGGAAATTGAAAGCCTATCAAATGAGCTCGAAATGTTTAATGAGTTTGAGCTCAATCTTATATAAGTTCGACTCGAGTTATTGTTGAGTTCTCGAGCTTGTAAGTAATATAAAATATTTTTATTTATTTATTTATTTATTTATTTATTTATTTATTTATTTATTTATTTATTTAATATGTAAGTATACTAAGTGTAAATATTTATTTTTGGATGTATCAAGCTTTTCGAGCTGAAGTCGAACCGAATTCAATTCTTAGGTTATATTAAACTTCAATTTTAATTTTTGTAAGAAAACACATCTTTACCGATAAATCGATCTTTTCGAGTCAAGCTCAAGCCGAGTTCAAACTTTCTCGATCCCGGATAACATGATCGGGAGGTCCCTGGATACTTGCTTCTTAGTGTCTGTGACAAACGGTATACACCGACCAAACCGGTGCAACCCATGCATGACCAGTGTGATAATGGATATGTTAATTGAAAAAAAAATGGGGTTGAACACGTATTTTGATTGCAGCGATAATATAAGCTTTGGGGGTTTAGATTACTAGGTCTAATTAGTGTGTGTTTTTATATGAAAAAAATGAATATCAGTCCTCCTATAATTTGCAAGTGGATATGTGATCATTATCACGGAGGAAATTTTGAAAAAAAATCCGTTTTTTTTTTCATGCAGTTAATGAGAGTGTATCATCTAAAATGCCCTTTTTACCCTTTACATAAATGTTTCCGGGAAAAGAGGAGTCCATTAATCACAAAAATGCCATTTTGCATTAAAATGTTGCACACTCTCCTTTATTAGTAGTACATAAGTGGTTCTCGCAGTTCTTGCATTTAAAATGGTTTTCGCAAGAAAGTGCCC
>LBNU01024787.1:15088-34151 GCA_014162995.1 Artemisia annua | reverse complement strand
TGCAAGCTTTTGAGGTTATTTAAGTACACACACAATAACCAATTAAGCAAATAGCAATAACTAAAGACAAGCATCATGCCAAACAACAATATCAACTAATCAACAACAAAAGATCATATATCAAGGATCAAACCACAGTAATATCAACAAACTGAGCTTACAGAACAATCACAGCAAACAGTGGGCAAAAGGTCTACTTAAGAGGACTCAAGATAAGCCACTAAATAAGCTGTAAAAAGAAATCCAAATGCATGAACCTAAAGTAATAGCCTAACGGGGGATCCTAAAGAAACAAATATCACAGAATTTATCCAACATTGGAGCAAAGTTTAGTCAAAAGAAAAATGGTCACACTTCGGTTTGGTTGGCTGGGTAAGGGCAGCAACATGATCAAATGACCACTGTTTGGACTACAAATCAGGGTCAATATGAATTCAAAGTGCAAAAATTATATTTATATTGAAAGCAAAGAGCCACCAAAGATTATAAAAACAACAAGAATCACTTATTTCCAGTATCTATGAAACCTTGTGCATTAACCTTAGAACATTGTCCCATTTCTGCAAAGTATTTGCATTGACTTTTTTTTTTCCTTGGCAAATGTTGACCAAAGTCAGTTCTCTAATGATCCTTAGTAACTAAATATGTTGTATTAACCTAAATAGAGACTAAAATAAGCAAGCTTAACAACTTCTACAACTAATGTGAAGAATCCACACCCCTAATTTCTAACAGTCCAATAAAGGATTAAGAGAAGAGTTGACTTTTTGGCTTAAAAATGACTAAAGTTTTTGTTAATTAGGATTGTATCCTAACAACAATGAACCAATAAGTTTTTAACTACTGATAGCAAACAAAAACACAGATTTTAAGCTTTGAACCCAAACCACACCCCTTTAAACTGTTTTTGTAAATTTTTCAAAGGAATTCAAGAATCTAATCGCTAGAAAACTAATAATAAACTTAACTAACTTCAAACCAACCAACTTAAACACAAGATTAAGCCTCAGATTATAACTTAATAAGCAGAAACAACAAAAATGCTAAAAAATTATTGTCAAAGTAGCCTTACAAGAGGTCCAAGCCAAGGATGAGTGAGGACCAGAACCAAGTCACACAACCTATGCTCCCATGAGCTCAGACCATATTCCATTTCTGCTACTGCTTTCTCCATCTTCTTTCTTCTTCAATTTTTTATTTCTTTTTGAGTTTTTCTTTGTATTTTTCTTTTTTCTTTTCTTTTCTGAGTTTTTGCTTTCTTTTTGCTTTTAAATATCTTAACAACACTTAGCAAACATTCTGAGATTAAATGAAAAGCATTTAAAGGAAATACAAAGTAACTTGGAAATTTGAGTAAAAATTCGAAATTGAATAAACTGAAATATAACTTTAATTAAACTGGGAATATGGAAATACAATTGTAAATTGAGATAGAAAACAGAAAACTACTAAGAAAGGATGCCTTATCATGGCTACATTGAAGTCCTATTTATACTAAAAAATGAGGTAGGTAGCAATTCCCTCTCTTGTGCTTCTTCTTCTGAATTTAGGGTTTCAAAACATCCTCTTGGACTCTGCGAACAAATCCTCACCGTTTAATTGCCTTGAAAACAATCCTAGCCTTATAACTCATTTTGGCGGGAAAAAGTATTTGTGAGGTTGTGGACTGCCAGGGTGTCCATGGGGTTAGGTAGGGATTGGGGAAGGTGTTAGTGGGTTGGGGAGTTGTGATTGTGGAGCTTTTGAGGTGAGTGTTTGAGTGTTACAGGTTGGTGTTGGGAGGAGGTGGTGTATTCAGTGGGTAAGAGGGTGAGGGAGGGAAGAAGACACAGAGGTTGACCTTTTGACTTGGGGGTTGGGTTATATAAAAACGTGGGTAGGTTAATGTTGGGCTGAGGGAGTAATGGGCCAAGGGTGGTTTATTAGTGTATTGGGTTAATGGGTTTAGGAGATTAGGATAGTTATACATTTTGACACAAGGACCAAAAGTGTATATTGCTGAATTCTTCAAGGACTGAATCTGCCACATCTCCAAAATTCATACAAGGATCAAATTTGCCAATTCTTGATTCCACAAGGTTCATTTGTCATTTTTCTTCAATGTAAATAACCCGAGGGTCATTTTTGTAACTTTTGAAACTTGAGGGACTATACTTGCCAAACTTTGAAACTTGCAATCCAAGGGCCAAAAATGTCAATTGTGGACTCTTGTTGACTTTTTCTTCATAGAATCCTTCCAAGGGCCATTTCTGCCAATTCCTGAAAGTTCAGGGACCAGTCTTGCCAAATGTGAAACTTCAGGGACTAAACTTGTACTTTTTGAAAGCTTTTCACCCAAAGATCATTTTTGATTTTAAAGGACTTGGTTTGACTTTTCTTTTAAAATAGATGCTCAGGGACTGATTTTGTCAAGTTTTGAAAGTTGGGGGACTGAAACTGCCAATTATGCAAACTTTGTATGATTTTCATTTGTTTTTAATCATTTTGCATCTAAAACATATAAAACACGATCTTTGGGATATTTTCAGTATTTTGATGTATTTCCGAGTGTTTTCAGATGTTTTGCAGTTTATTTAGACCAAAAATGATGAGTATTTGCACACTCATCAATAAGCATCCTAACTGCAAACCAATCAAGATCCATGAAAAAACATGAATCCAAGTACCCAACCAAAGTATCAAAAGACCATAAACCAAAGCTCAAACACCACTGACCATCCGTTTCATTTGTTTCTTGGTTATACTTTGCACAATGCTTATTTACTTAAAACTAAAAATGAAATAAATATATCATAGAAGCTGCTACTACATATGTATTTCTTTTTCAAAAGCAACTATTGTGTCTTTAAGAACAACTTTTAAACAACTCTAATCACCGGAACAAAGATCAATTTTAAAGAAATAAAACACCATAAATCAAAAATGTACACTCCAATCGAATTGGATATAAACAATTCATGATTTGTAAATACTTGGTAATAGAAAAATTGAATAAGTCATTCAAATACAAGATGAACAAGTAAAAAAACAACAATTTCGATTTCATCAAAATTAACACATGTATAATATAGATCTATAGATCTATGATTGAGTGAAAGAAAATTTGCAGTTTTAAGCATCCAAGAAACAACGAAATGATGGCGATAAGCTGGAGATCAAAGGAAAATCTGGTTGAACTAGTGATGTTGGGGGCTAGGAGTTTCACAGACTTTTTAAGAATTGGGTGGTAAATGGAGGCACGTGTGCATCCTTTTCGATACCCCATATTTAGTTTTAATTATTTATTTATTTGGGAAAAAAAAAAAAAAAAAAAAAAAAAAAAAAACACGGAGAATTGAGAAGACCTCCATTTCCAAAATAAAATGAGTGGAAATCAAATTGCAAAGAGCCCAATTCTGATAAATCTAAACTCTAGCTGCTTTTTTATTCTTGCTTACCAAACATTAGAAATGAGCCATTTCCATTCCTTTCTCCCTTTATTTCTCTTAACCAAACACCCTCTAAAAGTGAGATATAAACAAAAAGGGTTATAACGGGGGTTAACTTAACCAGTGTAGACTTAGTTAATTTTACAAACATATAAAGGCTTTATTTGGTTGAACCTAGTAATTTACCAAGTAGACCAAGTCACCCCAATTATATCAATAATACTCATGATAGTAGTCTCAATAGTTATACAAGCCAAGTTCTAAGTTTACAATCACGCCGGCACACTAAATTTAACTTTTTGAAGAAATAGGTTATGTTGCGTTATTTAATTTAGACTTAAACAAAAACATGCTAAAAATTTAAAATTTTGAATATTAAAGCATTTTAAGCATATTTTGAAAAAGTTTGGACAAAGTAAGCGTTTTTAATTCTCCATCCCCCCACTTAAGTTAAACAACGTCTCGTTGTTTGTGTAAAGATTAAAACTGGAAAATAAAAGAATTAGAACGGAAAAACTCCCTGATATTTGCTCGAATGACCTCCATATCGTTATGAGAAAAACAACTTTTCGTGGATTGAAGAACGCTTAAGCTTTCATAATAATGTTCACAGGAATGTTTTCAGGAATCTATAATACCACCAAACTTAACGACACCTGGTAGAAGTTCAAAAACTTGCAATAACTACATTTAGTAGTTATAAATAAAACCAAAAAAATTAAATGTAAATCATCAGGTCAGTCGATACGCCGCATCCTATGGAAGAAGATGCGCCGTATCGAGCGTGGAATTAATACGAGTCAGAATAAAAGATGCGTCGCATCCTTAACCAGGGATGCACCACATTAAATAAACTGACAGAATGTTTTAAAGTCTTAAAATAAAAATGCAGAAAAATAAAAAGATATGACCAGTGCAGATGATACGCCGCATCCTATGATGGAGATGCGTCGCATCTTCTGCAGGTCTGACATACTCAACACAAAACAGAAAAAATAAGATAGAAATTCCGAATTGTCTCACGGTCAGCACTTGTCTTTATTCCAGAGTCTTCAAGTTAGACTCACGTTCAACTCCTAGTACCTATCATTAAAGAAATCAGAAGCGTCGCGCTCCCTCATCACCAATCCTGTAATGTCGAACACATCTTGCCCGTTCTTGATCTCCACGCCATGTATTTTCAATATCTCTATAAATAAAATTCTATCCCTTTCGGGTAGAGATGATAAAATGATAGACGGGAAATTCTTATTATCATATAAGCACAAATATTCAAGATGTGATGGCAGCTCAATTAACAAGTGTTTATTGGTTTCCTTGACAACTCTCCTACGCTTGGGATTGTTTGTGTTGTTTTGGATCAATGTTTCTCCCATGATCCTAGCTTCTATATCGAGGTCCAAAGTCTCATGTAATCCTAGCACATAAACACCTCTAATTATGCTTTTAGTCGGATTCTCACATTTATAAACCAATTTGTCGTTCCCTACTTTTAATGATATTTTCCTTTTAAACACATTAATCTTAGCATGGGCAGTAGACAAGAAAGGTCGTCCAAGGATTAAGGGAATCTTAACATCCTCGGGCATATCTAGTATTATAAAGTCTACGGGGAACACAAATTTCTCGACCTTAACTAGCACGTTTTCAGCAATCCCCTCAGGTCGTTTTACAGTTTTATCAGCCAATTCAATAAGCAGCTTAGTTGGTGCTAATTTTCCTAGTCCTAGGGTAGTGAATGTCTTAAAGGGCATAAGACTAACACTAGCTCCTAAGTCAGCTAACGCATTATTGAAGGACATGTTATTAATTGAACAAGGTAAAGTAAAACTTCCTGGGTCTTTTTCTTTATGAGGCAAGGCATGTAGATCGGTTGCAGAGCTCTTTTCTTTCATTGCAGCCTTGATCTCCTCTTCAATCCTTGACTTCTCCTTGAGTAGTCTCCTTACGCTGATTGAAGAGTTAAAGAAATATTGGGGTTTCAAAACATCACCATTCTTCAATCGTCCAGGAAAAGGTATGTTTGGCATGATTTCTTCAGTAGTGGTTATGGCCTTGACATGATCTCTTGGATTAGTTTCAGTTGAGCTAGGTAGACTTCCAATTCCCCTTTCTTGAAGAACCTTGCCCATCTGACCGATTTGTTACTCTAACTTTTTGATCGACGCACCTTGATTTCTTGTGATAGTTTCTGTTAAAGCTCGGATTTCTTTGATCAAAGCAGTGTTCTCTTCATGTATTTTAGCAGCATCAGCCATAATTTGCTTCATAGTATCATCCAAAGTCTGCCTTCTCTCTTGATATGTGGAATTTCCATTGTACTTTTGATAGTACCCTGGAACAGCTTCCCTAAGTTTTCCTGAAAGTTGGAATGGTTGACCAAATTGTGTGTAGTATGCTTCTTCAAAAGTCCCACTTTTATTCTTTGTAGGGGAATCCTTGGTGTAGTGAGGTCCTTCGCATTTTTCACATCCAACTTGGGCAGCATATACTTTTTCATCTCTCTACTAATTTTATCCAATTGAGCTTAAATTGCAGCAAACCCGTCAAAATTAGTGCTGCTCTTAGATCTAGTAGAGGTCCCATCATGCCACTTTTGAGAATGATCAGCAGCTTCTTGGATAGCTTTCCTAGCATTTGTTGCACTCATTTGTGGTACAGCTCCCTTGCATCCAAGATTTGTCTAGTAGGCACGTCCAATCCTTGATAAAACAATATTGCCTCCTGCATTGTGGTTAGATAGTGTTGAGGACATTTCACCAACAAGTCTTTGAAACGCTCCCAAGCCTGATAGAGAGTGTCATTGGGCTCTTGCTTGAAATTGTTGATAGCCTCCATCTTTTTAGCAGTTTTAGCAGGTGGACAATATCTTTTGAGGAATTTGCTCTTCATTTCATCCCATGTTTTGATTGAACCTACTGGTTCATTCCTTAGCCACTTATTAGCAGCTCGTTTAAGCGAAATTGGGAAGATCCGAAGCATAAGTTGATCGTCAGAGACTCCTTTTGTAGTGAATAAATCTGCAATCTCTATGACTTTTTCCACATGTTCATTAGCATCTTCATTTTCTGTCCAACTGAAAGCATTTTCTCTTAATTTTTGAGAAACTGACCCTTTAACTCAAACTTTGACTTTTCGTCAAACTTTGGCCTAGCAACTCCTGAACTGTAGTCTGCACGGGTTTTGTTCATGCATTCCTCCAAAGTAGTTGCTTCCGTCATTGTTTCTATTTCTACTTCCTCTTCTTCTTGCTCAGAAAAATAATCAAGCTCAAACGAACTTGGATGGTCGAAGCTTGTTGTGTTTGAAAGCTTTTTAAGCGAATGAAAAGCTCGTTCAGGTTCTTCGTAAGGTTTAATTAAGTTCTTTGTTGAACTTCTGGTCATGCACTACCTGAAATCATCACAAAAGCATCAGTAGGATATGTTCAAGAAAGTAAAATATCAGGAAATTAGCAATGAAATCGGAATGCGAAGAATTAAAAGTTGCTGATATCTGCAAGTGATACGTCATATCCTGAAAAAGGGATACACCGTATCTTATTACGTTAAAATTAAAATCAGACTTTTATTCAGAAAATAGATACGCCGCTTTTTAAATTAGAATGCGCCGTATCTGTTAATTATCAAAAATCAGTTATATTTATAAAAATTAAATGCGCCGCATAAGCAGAAGCTAATGCGCCGTATTTTCGTTACGTTCCAAAATACAAGATTTTTGATTTAGTAAATGCGCCGTATCGATAAAAATCGATGCGTCGCTTCTGTTAATTAATTCGAAAACTGTTTTTAATTTAAAATATATAATACGCCATATCTGCGAAAACAGATGCGTCGCATGGCGTTAGGGTTTCAAAAAATTTTCTTATTAAAAACAGAATACGCCGTATCTTGGGAAAAGATGCGCCGTACTCAAATTATTAAACGCATTGTATTTATAAAAAATTAAAACGCAATATGCCGCATCTGAGAAACAGATGCGCCGTATCGATTGTATCAGCACAATACAACGGCAGCAGTATGCAGAAAAATACAGAAAAATAAAAATAAACAAAAAAATAAAAAAAAAATTACAGAAAATAAAAACACACAAAAAACAGTAAATATGCAAATTATACAATGAATGCAATCTAACTAATATACAACAAGGTTAGTGGTTAGTATCTAAAAACCTAATAAAAAGAAAAACCTAATTAAAATACTAATCAAATTAACAGATAATAACAATTCACTCACCGGCAGCGGCGCCAAAAACTTGATGCCCGTGATGTGTCGTTGCGGTTTAGCAGTATTAATGCCTACTCAAGTTTTAAATTTATATTTAGCCTACTTATCAATAACACACACACTTAACGAGCAGTGTACCCGGTCAGTATGAATATAATAGTAAGTAGAGTGTCGATCACTAAGAGTGGAACGTATTATCTAATTAACCTAATCAGTATTTTAATGTCCTAAGTTAGTTTTACAGCCTAGTCTAACGAAAGGGGGTTTAGCCTAAGAGACTGGCACAGATTGGTTATATTAAACAGTAAATTAAACTAATGAGCACGAATTAGCGAATAGCATACACGTACACAGATAGATAATTAGAAGCAGAAGAAGGCCTGTCCTAATAATTAAGTAGCTTGTCACTTGTTTTATTGCTAGTTCTATATGAAGCGTATCGTAATCTTATCTGTCTCGTTGGATCTCATTATATCGGCGAGAAAACCCTTAATGATCACTTATGTCTATCCTATTTATCCAAAGACGTCAGCTAAATAGGCGAGGAAGGGGTATGGCAGCCCAAACAAGACTCAGCTAAACACAGAGGTTATTAAAGCACTAATATAAGTCACCAAAAACATCATCATATAGACAAGGGGAGCAGTATGGTGGCCACAAGCCCATCAATCCTGATGAATTAAAGCGTATTATTACAATAAAACAAAACTACTTAATGAATTAAACACATGCAGGACCTTCTTACAGCTCTAATATCTTTGTTTGGGGTGTGTCTTGTGTTGTTTCTTCGACTGAATTCGGCTCCTTAGGGTTATGTTGTACACAAAATTCGTCTAGGTCTTGGGGTATTTATAGTTTCTGTCTGAGGGCTCGATGCGGCACATTGAGTAATAGANAATGAATTAAACACATGCAGGACCTTCTTACAGCTCTAATATCTTTGTTTGGGGTGTGTCTTGTGTTGTTTCTTCGACTGAATTCGGCTCCTTAGGGTTATGTTGTACACAAAATTCGTCTAGGTCTTGGGGTATTTATAGTTTCTGTCTGAGGGCTCGATGCGGCACATTGAGTAATAGATGTGGCGCATTGACTTAACTTTGTGTGGGGTCCAAGATTAATATATTCTGGAATATTCGTACACCGTCTTTAGATGTGGCGTATCTTGATTCTTGTATCCGGCGCATGTCCTTCAGTATCTTGGATTGTATCTAGTGAAGTCTTGATAGTGATACGCCGTATGTCAGAAGTGTAATGCGGCGTATCTGGAGTAGAACGAGCTTGATCTTCTTCGTTGACCAAAGTTTCATATGCGGTGCATGATAGAATTACATGCGGCACATTCTTCAAAGTCAAGCAATGGTCTTCGAATTCATCTAAGTATGATATTGCGACGTATCTGTTGAGATAGATACGGCGCATCTTCTGGATTTCAGTAGACTTTTGACATCTCGCTTGTTTTGCTCCATAATTAATCCAAAATCGCCAAGTTTCACCTATTGCTTGTTTTTACCTGAGAATTGCTAAAGTAAACATTAAAGTACCGATTCACATAAATAATATAGTAAAACAAGTCAAATAAATAGGATAAATGATGATAAAAATATGTACTTATTTGAATTTATCAGCTACCAAAGAATCGAGCAATGAAGTAATGCTACAAAACAAAGTTAGTAGACAAGTGCACATATGATGATATATATATAGGATGACTTATTGAAGATTAATACATGCATGACTCAATTATGATTATTCTAAAGCATGGCATGAAAGGAATTGAAACAAAACATATAATAGTTGATAAACACTCCTTTCTCTAACTTCTTCCAAATAAGTGTCTAGTGTCTAGGTGACATAGGGTGAGGTTGATATGATATGAAGATGACTCTCTAAAGTGGAGAAGTGGGAAAGGATGTTATGAGCCAAAGTTTCGCAAGGATGGTGTGAAGTTGGTGCTACAATAAGGCTTATGTTGAAGAGAATGAGGAAGGATGTGTATGGGGAGATAATGAAAGGAACGTTTGCACGTACAATGGGTGAGGAAAGAATTCAACGGTATACAAGCATCCTTAAAAGGGCATCGTCGAAGAGATCGACGGAATACAAGCTATCCTAGTTTTGTTGGGTACATGAAGATGTAAGAGTTTGGATTTGACATTGGAGGTGGATAGACAATGAGTGATCTTGAGGATTGAGGCTAGGAGACATTTTGTGAGTTTGGGTAATCAGTAATGGATGATTGGGAATCATGGAATTTCGAGGTGTTTTGTTGGTTAATGACCGAAAGTGGATATGTGACATGAGGTGGTGATGACTCGACAACACTTGAAGCTTGGATATCTTCTTTGTGTTCTTCACTTGCTAGAAAGTGGAAAAGACGCATTTCATAATGAAATTCACTTGACTTTCGATGACATAGACAAATATGTTAATGAGTGTATGGATATGACGATTGCCCTTTGTTTCAAAGAGCGACACAAGGGTTAACATAGGTTTATGTATCATGAAAGGTGGTTTGACCTTAATGGGTTAGGTTGTAGTGGGGATGACACACTTGTTTGGTTACATGGTGGAATATTCTTGTGAAGGTGACTAGGTGGAGTTATTGGTGAAGATGTTAAGTATTGCAGAAGAGGAAAAGCAGTAAACCAGTTCGTGACACCTTTACTGGGGACGGTCCTTTAATCATTGGACGGTCCTTTAATGATAAGGGACCACCAATGCAATAGGGACCGCCGTCAGTAAGGTGCAGAGTCTCTCCAGTTTCTGTTTTTCCCAGATTAAAGGATAGGAATAATCAAATGATTAAGGAATGGTTTAGGTAATAAGGCGGGATTGTGACACTAGACACCCTAAATGAAGATTATGATCTAGTGTGAGGAGGAATAAGCCTAGATACATAAGAATCAAAAATTTAAGCATGTAAGTCATTTAAGCATGCATCACATAATAGTCAAGGATATTAGNTAAGGTGCAGAGTCTCTCCAGTTTCTGTTTTTCCCAGATTAAAGGATAGGAATAATCAAATGATTAAGGAATGGTTTAGGTAATAAGGCGGGATTGTGACACTAGACACCCTAAATGAAGATTATGATCTAGTGTGAGGAGGAATAAGCCTAGATACATAAGAATCAAAAATTTAAGCATGTAAGTCATTTAAGCATGCATCACATAATAGTCAAGGATATTAGCATGTAAGACTATAAGACATCTAGGAGGTATCATCAACGACATACATAGTCCAACATAGTTTAGGTGCACAAATAACATATAAGCCATGTAAAGAGATGCATACATAACATGATTACTATGCAAGCTGGTGTATGCTTATTCATACACCTTTTATTTACCAAATTAAGACCAAAACGACCAAAAACTAACCATAAATGCCAAAGATATTGTGTTTTTGTGTTTGTGATCGTGCAGGTACGGATATTTCACAAATGGACATAAAATCAAAGAAAACCGATAAAAACAAGCACGAGAATGGAAAGTGTCAAAAGCCGAAGCCGGGGAAGTCAAATGGTCAACGGAAAAGCTCAAAATTCCAAAAAGACCCTTAGAGAATCAAAGAATGTCAGAAATGATCCTTGGAGCAAATTTGAAGAATTGGCAATTTCAGTCCCTCAAGTTTCATCATTTGGCAAAACTAGTCCCTTGAAGATATGTTTGGAAGAAATGTCAACAATAGTCCTCAAAGAATCAAAGTATGACAACGAAGGCCTTTGGATCACACTTTTCACATTTGGCAGATTCAGTCCCTATAAATTCAGATTTACATATTTGGTCCTTGGGAATTATTAGCCTAAAAATCATATGTCCTAAACCTTTATTAAACCAGGCCATTTGTTTTAAACCCATAAAATCCTTTAACTCAATAAGCCCAAAACCCTTATTACCCACCAAGCCCAAGAACTGGATCCATTCCACCCTTAACCAAGGTCAACCCTCCCATTAACTCCTAGTCAAACAAACATAAAAGATAATTACCCGCCCCCTTTTTCACCCTTTACCCAGAAATCCCTATTCACCTTAGAACCCTAATTTACCCCGACCCCCAATTGGCCAAAATCACCACAATTAAGGGCAATTGAGTCATTCATACATGCTTCTAGATACTCCCTGACAAGTCAGAGAATGCCAGAGTGGCAATCCGTGTGAAAGTGAGTGCCACATGATTGGGGTATTTAATCCTACGGCTGTGATTGATAGATTAGGGACCAAGGAGTAATCAAGGGCTGATAAGGGCTCAAAAGAAACATACCCTCACTCGGATTGATGACATGGGACTGCTAGGAGGATCCAAGACCTCACCCTCATCTCCTATATAAACCCCCTCCTCCTTCATTAGCAGTGTGTAGTTTTTTTAAGTAGTGTTACTCTGCAAATTTGTAATCTCAATTTCTATTTTGTAATCTCTCCTTTAGTTTAATAAAATTCTAGTTTACTTTTATTCATTTGTGTTCATTAAATCGTATTAAGTAGTTACTAGTTTTATAAGTTGTTTTCAAGCTTAGTTTACTGTTTCATTAAGCTTCTCAGAAGCTTGATAAATCATTTTAAAAGCTCTTTTACCATAACTTGCTTTCAAAAGCATAAAAAATAAAAAAATCAGAAAAAAAAATAATAATAATCTTCAAAACCTAGCTTCAATAAGCTAGTTTTCCAATTAGGACAAGCTCATATTAGCTTTTCGTAGCTTTTGTGAGACTTATTTAGGTAAAACACATCATATCTCCCAAATAACAAAAAAGGTCAACAAAAGTCAAAACATGGTGTGAAGACTATGATGCTGAGTTGATTTGATAGTCTAGACTGAGATTTGTAAGAATCTAGCCTTTCTAAAGATAGGCTTCTTTGGAAAACTCTTTGTTCTTGCTGAGGGTATACTTGTGAGTTCCTAAGTTTTAAATTCCTCTCAAAAGTTTAATCTAGTATAGATCTGTGTTTGTTTATTTGTTTACTGTTTACTGTTGCTTATTTAGTATAATTGTTGCTTATAATAGTAGATTGCATCATATTTAGTTGTTTTGAACCTTATTTGTTCACATTTGTTGTTTAACTGCTCATTTGTGCTTCTGTGGTAATCTGTGATTTTGATATGTGTTTCTGAGTTATTTTGAGGTTGTTGAATCATATTTAGGACTGAGTTTGTGGTTTGGATAGTTTTAGGACACTATTGCTTCATTAATCTCTTTAATCAGTCAAGTAAGGTAGTATTTGGTTTAGAGTTAAATATTGTGCTCAAGCTTGTGTTAGGTACTTAACTTAGGTTATTAAGCTTGCTTAAGGTTAAAATAGGGTAATAGGACCATAAATTCAGTAGTCATTTGATAAATAGTCAAAATCATAGTTAGATCTCACTTAAGCATACACTGTTAGGTATTTTCAATTGCATACTCATTCTATTAGTTGCATAATCTGGTAAACTAGTTTAATTTCATCACATTTTAGATTATTTCATATATCTCAGTAGATGAGAAGCTTTTAAATTTCATATTAGTCAAAATTTTCAGAAAAGTAAAAGTCAACAATATTCTTCACAGCAGTTTTTGGACAGATTTCTAAAGCACTTGTAGGATTGAATATTGATTGAAAACTGGATTTGAAAGTTGATTAGAGTACTTTGGTTGCTTGTTTACAGTTTTCAAAAAGATAATCTCAATTAGAACATCATTTGCTTGACTGATTTTGTGTCCAAAGTTGCCTATCTGAGTTTAAATCTGCCCTGTACACTGAAAGCAGTCCATAAGCCAAAGTTCATAAGCTTTTATCTAGCTTTTCTCTTAAGCTTACTGTTTGGCTAGTGGGGCAAATTGAAGCCTATATAGCTGTCTTTTAGGATTTGCTTTTGGTTGAGACTGTTCTGCTTATTTCACTGCTTATTTAAGCTTCTTTTTGAGTGCTAAATCTCTGAAATAGCTTTTGTTCATAAGTGATAATTGCTTAAGCTTATTGATTGAATCTGCTTATAGGTTGTTCACTTTCTAATCTAAGCTTGTTTGATTGATTGCCTGAGCTTGTTTAATCTAGTGATTCAGTAGTTTAGATTCAGCCTTTTGAAGTTAGCTTATTGCCCTTTTAGTTTAAGCTTTTGCATTTTTTTAATCTCATTTCAAGTTCATCTTTTGTTCACTGTGGTTTTTGAGAACTTCTGTGAGCTTATTAAAAGTTTTTCATCAAAAGTCATTTTACAAAAGTTCATTGTTATTAGCTGTTATTTCATTTTGTAAAAAGAAAAATAAAAAAATATATATATTTTAGCAAAAAGGTCTGGGTAAGGTTCGAGCCCCAGCCCTCTTGGATATCAAAGCCTCACAACACACACACTAAACCATTCGCGCTCTTGGGTCTTTTCTCAATAGGCTTGCATAATCAAATCTTTTATATACATTTTCCTTTTTAGCTTATATAATCTGTCAATCTTAATACAAGCTTATTTGTGAGCTTTTCAAAACTTTTCTCAATTTCTTTTTATCTTTTACATCATAATAGACTTTTAGAAGAAAAAAAAAATAAATAAATAAATAAATAAAAAAACAGAATTTTTACTTTTCATTTTCTATTTTTAATCATTTATTTTCTCTTTTCTAGTTTTTAAATCATAATAAATAAATAAAAAGCCAAAAACTTAATTTTCTTTTTCCTAAAATTTTATTTTATAATTTTTTGCATAGAAAAATATTTTTTACATTTTTAGGACTTTTATTTTAGGATTTCACTATTTAGTCGCGTTTTAGGATTTAATTTCGTACGTTTTATTAATTAGTTTGCGTTTTAGGACTTTTGTGCTATATTTGCTTTATTTGGTTGCTTGATTACGTGTTTTTAATTGCTATTTCATTTCTCGTAGCTTAAAATCTCTTATATCTTTTAATTTTCACTTTCACTACACGTTTTCGACACGGAAATCAATTTTCCATTCACACCTTCACGGAACGACTCGGGAATACGTATTTCTTGGAGAATATTATAATATACATTGGTTTTCGCGAAACAAATTTTGGCACCGCTGCCGGGGAAAGTTTTGAAGTGAATTTTGGTTTTCGTTTTTAAAATCGTGTTTTGGAAAACCTTCATTTTACGTATTTTCTTATATAAAAGTAAAAATCAAATATATTAAACACTTTTCCTAAAGTGTTTGCAAAAATACCAAAAATATAATAACATCCTCACTTGTTTCACAAGTGTTGTAAACCATTCTGAATAACAACAAAAGAGATCGTGTAATTAATCGACATCCGATTACTTTAATTCTACAACCGAATAACCGGGGAATACGGAAGTCTTGACATTAAATTGCAGACTGAAGAGAGATCCATTCTTCTCTCCCGCCTCGCTGCGCGTAGATTAAAGGAAACGATTTCGGTTGACGAATCGATCACAAAAATATTGTGTTACAAAAACAAAAGAAAAGAAAAAATATATATTGTGATTTTAAGTTTTCTTTTATACAAAAACCCAAAAATATTTTGATTTCACTTTTTGTTCAAAAATTTTAAAAACCAAAAAAGATTTTCCTTTTTTCAAATTGATTTTTGATTTTCTTTTTAAATTTTTGATTTCTTTGGTGTATGAACACCCGTCTTCGTCACATAACCTACTTTCACCACTTTCAAATCCCGAAAGGATTATCCGTCACACAAATCGTGTTCATTTCTCAACCGTTAAGGAAATGAACAATCACGGTCAAAATTTGGGACCTCAGCCGATGGTGGTGCCCAACAAAACGAGGATCCTCCGATGGGACCTCAACCTCCTACCGATCTCCGTACGATGGAGGAGTTGTGTCAACCGACTATGTTCGGACGTGGTGGCCCGATTGCCCCGTCAATATCGAAGCAGCGGATTTTGGACTTAAACATCAAATGATTCAACAAGTCCAAAATTTTTGCCAATTTCATGGTTTACCGGGTGATGATGCAAATAAACATCTTGATAAATTCTTAACCATCACCCAAAGTATGAAACAAAACGGTGTCACCGATGATGCCCTTCGCCTTTATCTCTTCCCATATTCATTGACGCATCATGCCACCGCTTGGTTTGATCGACTTCCAAAGAATTCTATTCATACGTTCAATGAAATGGTTTCGAAATTCTTGGCAAAATACTTTCCACCATCGATGGTGACGAAGCTAAGAAACGACATAAGCAATTTCCGACAACTTCCCGACGAATCCTTATTCGAAGCTTGGGAAAGTTATAAACTTTCGATTGATCGATGTCCAAATCACAACATGTTGCTCGTCACGATTATTGATACGTTTTATAATGGTTTAACTTTATGACATCGTGATACGATCAATGCTGCTGCGGGTGATACTTTTATGAAAAGACGCCCCGAAGAGTGCTACGATCTCATCGAGAACATGACCGCCCATCACAATTATTGGGATTCCTCAGCTGAGAGGGGCAAGTCAATGAGATCTACAACAAAAAGTTCGATGATGTTGTCCGTCTTTTGCAAACGAATCAAAATCAAAACAACAATCGTCAAGTCAATGCGATTAATCAAAGTTGTGAAACGTGTGATGGTCCACATCCATATTATGAGTGCCCAGCCTCTGGTGGCTTAGCTCATGAGAACGTTTATGCTACAAATATGGGAGGAAACGGTTACCAACCACAAGGAGATCGGAATCTTCTTAGCTATCGTTCCAACAACTATCTTGGACCACCCGGTTTTAATAACCAAAATCAAGTTAACAATGTGCGAAACCATAACAATCAATTCAATCAAAATCAAAATCGTGTTAACAATGGTTTTCAAAATCCGGGAAATTTCAATCAAGGACAAAATCATGGAAATTTTCAAAATCAAGGAAATTATCAAGGACCGAATCAAGAGAATTTTCAAAATGCAAATCATGGAAATTATAATCATGGAAATCAAAATCATGGGAATTTTCATAATCAAAATCAAAGTTTTCATCAAAACAACCGAGGACAAAATTTCAATAATCAAAATCAAGCTTTGAATCAAAACCGAACGTCCTCGGATGAATTTTTCAAGCAATTCATAAAAAATCAAGAGGAAATGAAAAAGTTGATGATTAGTCAAATGGCCGTAAATCAAGAAGTCTTTTAATGATCGACCCTCGGGTTCGGGTACTCTTCCAAGCAACACGATCGCTAACCGAGGGGCGATGCTAAGGCGATCACGACACGAAGTGGTGTTTCATATAATGGACCTACGGCTCCGACTACCTCGTCTTCTTCTTCTCCTCCTAAGGTAGTCGACCATCAAACCGAGGCGACAACGGATACGGAACTTCCTACTAATAACGGAAGGACCGAAAACATCCAACCTCCGGTTGTCCAACCGTCTAAAGAAAAAGGAAATGTTTCTAAAGGAAAGGAAAAAGTCATTTTTGAACAAGATAATACAGTCAAGACCAAACTTCCTTATCCTTCTCGTCTAAACGATCAAAAGCACCACGAGAAAACAAACCACCAAATGGAAAAGTTCTTTCAAATTTTTCAAGATCTTCTCTTTGATTTAAGTCTCGCGGACGCTATTGTTTTAATGCCGAAATTTGCGTCGATGATCAAAAATTTGTTGAATAATAAAGAAAAATTGTTTGAAATGGCAAAAACACCTTTGAACGAAAATTGTTCGGCGGTTCTCCTCAAGAAGCTTCCCGAAAAGCTTGGAGATCCCGGCAAGTTCCTAATTCCGTGTAATTTTCCGGGGATGGTTCAATGCTTCGCCCTAGCCGTTTTGGGTGCTAGCATTACCCTTATGCCAAAATCTATGTGGAAGAAATTGTCTCTTCCTGATCCTACTCCCACATGCATGACCCTCGAGCTCGCCGATCGATCTACGTCTCATCCCATTGAAATCACCGAGGATGTCATCGTCAATGTGGGAAAGTTTCATTTCCCCGCCTATTTTGTGATCGTTGATTTTGATCCCGATCCAAGGGTTCCTCTCATTCTCGGAAGAGGTTTCCTAAGGACGGGTCGTGCTTTGATTGATGTTTACGATGAAGAAATTACCTTGCGAAATGGTAACGAAGCCGTCACGTTTAACTTGGACCAAACATCGAGATACTCCTCCACCGATGATTGCATGACCGTTAACCGAATCGATGTTATTGATGAAGTTTCGGAGGAGTATTCTCAAGAGCTTCTTGGTTTTTCTCATAATGTTTCAAGTGGCAATCCCACTCTTGATTCTTCCTCTACTAATAATTCTTCCTCTTCTTTTCCCGATGATAATTCTCCTTCTTCTCAACCTATTGTTGCCGACTCTTCCCCTTCCCTTACTCCGTTTGAGGGAAGTGATTTCATCTTGGAAGAGATCGAAGCTTATCTTTCAAATGATTCAATTTCACCGGAAGTTGATGATACCGTCTTTGATCCGGAGGGGGATATTCGTTTGCTTGAACAATTATTGAATGAAGATCCGTCACTTTCTCCCCCTCCGAAGGATATTCATGTTGAAGAAATCAAAGAAGTTAATGAAGTTGAGCCGTCTAATGAAAAAACTCCGGAGCCCGAGCTCAAGGATTTACCTCCTCATCTCGAATACGCTTTCTTAGAAGGGACTGACAAATATCCCGTTATTATTTCTAAAGACCTTAAAGATGAGGAGAGGACCCGTCTCTTAGATGTGCTTAGGAAGCATAAGAGTGCCATCGCTTGGCAAATTTCCGACATTAAGGGCATAGACCCTCGTTTTTGCACTCATAAGATTTTGCTCGAAGATAATTTTAAGCCCGTGATTCAACAACAACGACGGGTTAACCCAAAAATCCATGAAGTTATTAAGTAGGAAGTTATTAAACTCCTCGATGCTGGGATGATTTACACCATTTCGGATAGCTCATGGGTTAGCCCGGTCCATTGTGTTCCGAAGAAAGGTGGAATGACCGTAGTGACGAATGAAGATAATGAGCTAATCCCCACACGTCTTGTTACGGGATGGAGAGTTTGTATCGACTATCGTAAGCTTAATGATGCGACCCGAAAGGACCATTTCCCACTTCCTTTTGTGGACCAAATGCTAGAACGTCTAACGGGAAATGAGTTCTATTGTTTTCTTGATGGTTTTCCGGTTACTTTCAGATTCCGATCGATCCTCAGGATCAAGAAAAGACCACTTTTACTTGCCCTTATGGGACGTTTGCTTATCGACGTATGCCCTTTGGCTTATGTAATGCTCCAGGCACGTTCCAAAGGTGTATGACGGCCATTTTCCAAGATATGATCGAAAAGACTATGGAAGTATTCATGGATGATTTTTCGGTCTATGGAAATTCGTTTACCGCTTGCCTTGCCCATTTGGAGAAAATGCTAAAATGGTGTGAAGATACCAACTTGGTTCTCAATTGGGAAAAGTGTCATTTCATGGTTAAAGAGGGCATTGTCCTTGGCCATAAGATTTCCAAAGCCGGGATTGAGGTC
>LBNU01024784.1:15955-28528 GCA_014162995.1 Artemisia annua | reverse complement strand
AATCTACTATACACCTTCTTAGGGTGTCATGGGTTCCCTAACATCACCATTTCAATCATTTCACGAAAGTTTCATAAGGAATTCATTTTACACATAAAATGATGGAAATTTAAGTTTTGTGGTATAGACTTTCCATGCAAGTTCAAAAATAATAATTGTACATAAACCTAGCAAGGAAATTGTGGTAGAACTTGTAAAAATAGGTGATGAACTTACTTGGGAGCTTATAAATTTTTATGAAGAAAAACCCATCAATCCATAGGTTTATATTTCAAAACCTTGTAATGGATGATGCTAGCTACTAATACAAATTGTTGTTCTTGCAAAATTTTTGGTCTTCTTTGGTCTTGGATATGGAACGAGCAAGAGAGGAAGCAAAGGAGGAAGAGAGAAATTTTCTTGATCTAATTTGTTTCACCTTGCATGTATGTGTAACTAGTTAGGTGTACAAGGTTTTTGTATAAGTGTTTAGGGACCAACATGTGTCTTATGACACCCCAAAACCAGCCACCTCAAAGAGGTGGGGATATTGTGTAGATTTTTGTACATTATTTGTTTTACGGGGTACCGTTTAATGCATAGTTTGAGCGGTTTAGCGTTTTCGGGTACCGGGTTAATTAAAAATAAAATATAACGGAACAATACGGGATATAATAAGGTTGTAAAAATTATAAAAATATAATTTTCATAAACATTAGGTAATTTGATAGGTATTGCTTTGTTGGTACAATTCTTGTTGTATAAATGTACAAGTAAACGTTTATTATTTGGTTAACCACCAAAAATAAATAATATATAGTTTTATAACCTTAGTGGAAAAATAACTAATATAAAAATATATTAGTGCTCTAGTGGAATTTGTTTGGTACATTAGGTTAAAAACTAATAACATGTCTTATTATTTATATACAAATAAATAAATAAGTATAACTTGAAAATATATATCTACGAGTGGAATAGAATGCAAATGATGTCGTGATGCAATGTAGACTAACCCTAGTCTATGAAATGTACGATGAATGACAAGGTGACTCAACCTACCCGGTTTCGTCAAATGAATATCCGTAAACCCTGTTTACGTGAAATGATGAATTGAAATTCAATGAATAGGAAATGTCGGAACTTAGGAAAATTGACCTGAAATGGAGAATTGTGACATAAAACTACTCAACCGAGACCTATGACTCCTATTCCCAAACGCCCCTTTCCAAAGAGTAACTACAACACACGACCAAACTACCAACATGTTTGGAACCAAAACACTCCTGGACA
Source organism: Artemisia annua (assembly GCA_014162995.1). Classification (NCBI taxonomy): domain Eukaryota; kingdom Viridiplantae; phylum Streptophyta; class Magnoliopsida; order Asterales; family Asteraceae; genus Artemisia; species Artemisia annua. The sequence continues at coordinate 27,256 of LBNU01024784.1, read as the reverse complement.
TTACCAAACTCCAAATTACATGTCATGAAACCCTTATGTTCTATTTTCATACTTGGATCAAGTTAATGGTATGTTTAACCAAAATGGACCCATGAGAAATTGGGGACCAAATGCTTGAGTGTTTTTCATAAAATAGGTGTGCCTCAAAGTATGTTTGGAACCGGATGAATGGATTAAAGATAGCGGCTGTTCAAGGCACATGACGGGTAACAAAAGCCTCTTCTCAACATATCACAAATGTGATGGAGGTAATGTTACGTTTGGTAGTAAAGCTAAGAGCAAAATCATCGGAAAAGGTACAATCTCTCATGACTCTCTTTTTATAGATGATGTAGCTCATGTTGATAACTTAGGTTTTAATCTTCTTAGTATTAGTCAACTTTGCCGTAATAAGTATAACGTCCTTTTTAGTGAAAATGGAAGTAAGATACTTAAAGATGGCATAACCATAGCCAAAGGTGTTCTTAAGAACAACGTATATGTCATGAAAATGGATCAAACATCTAAAGACAAACTTTGTCTTACTTCATTAGATGAATCCTCAACTTTATGGCATAGACGTTTAGGACACGCTAATATGAGACTAATTCAAAACCTCTCCTCCAAAGACTTAGTTCGAAACCTACCTAAGTTGAAATACGACCAACACTTTTGTGATGCTTGCAAAGTCGGTAAACAAGTCCATAATAGCCATAAGGCTAAAAACATGGTTTCTACATCTAGGTGTCTAGAACTTTTGCATATGGATTTATTTGGTCCATCCGCTATACAAAGTTATGGAGGCAACTTCTACACTTTGGTTATAGTAGATGATTATTCAAGGTTTACTTGGACAAGATTTTTGAAAAGTAAAAATGAAGCTTTTGAAAAATTTGAGATTCTAAGTAAGAAAATTCAAAATCAAGTAGGGTCTAATATTGTGTCTATTAGAACGGATCACGGTCGTGAATTTGATAATGAATTTCAATTTGGAAACTTTTGTGACAAAAATGGTATTACTCATAACTTTTCGGCTCCACGTACTCCTCAATCTAATGGTGTAGTAGAACGTAAAAACCGGACTTTGCAAGAGATGAGTAGAACAATGCTTAACGAACAAAACATTCCACAAAAGTTTTGGTGTAACGCCGTTGACACATCAACGTACATTCTAAATCGAGTCTTAATTAGACCATTTTTAAACAAAACCCCTTATGAACTATATAAAGGTAAAAAGCCTACATTAGGATACTTTAGAGTGTTTGGAAGTAAATGCTTTATTCTTAACACCAAGGATTATCTCACCAAATTTGACCCAAAGTCTTATGAAGGTGTATTTCTTGGATATTCACAAAATAGTAAGGCTTACATTGTTTTAAACAAAGAAACCTTAAGAGTCGAGGAATCGTTGAACGTAACATTTGACGAGAGTCCACCTCCCTCTAAGACATCACCTTTGGTAGATGATGACTTAGTTGAAAGTCAAGCTATGGAAAATCAAGTCACCATAGAAAATGACAAGGAAGAAGAACCACTAAACAAAGAAATTGTTAATGTTAAAGAATCCAAAAGTCATCCATTAGATAATGTCATAGGTAAAATTAACGAGAGAACGTTAAGGTCTAAAGCCCAAAATGAAAGTAACTACTTTTGTTTCGTGTCAACCATTGAACCCAAAAACATAAACGAAGCCATTAAAGATGAGTCATGGGTAATAGCCATGCAAGAAGAGTTAAACCAATTTGTTAGAAATGATGTGTGGACATTAGTTCCTCAACCTAAGAGTCAAACTATAATTGGTACAAAATGGGTTTTTCGAAATAAAATGGATGAAAATGGTGTTGTGTCTAGAAACAAAGCTAGGCTAGTGGCACAAGGATATAACCAACAAGAAGGCATTGACTACGATGAAACTTTTGCTCCGGTAGCTAGGCTCGAGTCAATTAGAATCTTACTTGCATATGCATGTGCACACAACTTTAAACTTTTTCAAATGGACGTCAAAAGTGCATTCTTAAACGGTTTCATAAATGAAGAAGTATATGTTGCTCAACCACCGGGCTTCATTGATTTTGAAAAACCTAATCATGTCTATAAACTTAAAAAGGCTTTATACGGACTTAAGCAAGCTCCAAAAGCATGGTATGATCGACTCAAAACCTTCCTAGTTGACCATAGGTATATCATGGGCTTAGTTGATAATACTCTCTTCACTAAGAAGAAAGATTCACATATTATCATAGTCCAAATCTATGTTGATGACATTATATTCGGATCAACTTGTCAAGAATTATGCGACGATTTCTCAAAAATCATGCATGACGAGTTTGAAATGAGTATGATGGGAGAACTCAACTTTTTCCTAGGACTCCAAATCAAACAACTAGAAGATGGTATCTTCTTTAACCAATCTAAGTATATTAGGGACATGCTTAGGAAATTTGGATTAGAAGATTCTAAACCAATCAAAACACCCATGTCCACGGAAACTAAACTTATCAAGGATGAGGAAAGTGAATCCGTAGATAGCACTAAATATAGGGGTATGATTGGAAGTCTACTTTACCTAACGGCTAGTAGACCCGACATTATGTTTAGTGTTTGTCTATGTGCTCGTTTTCAAGAAGATCCTAAAGTAATTCATCTTGAAGCCGTTAAAAGGATCTTTAGATACATTAAGGGCACTACACACTTAGGATTATGGTATCCCAAAGGAACGGGAATGGACACCATAGTGTATGCCGACTCGGATCATGCCGGTGACTATGTTGATAGAAAAAGCACAAGTGGTACTTGTACTTTTGTTGGACATTGTCTCACCTCATGGTTCTCTAAGAAGCAAACGGCTCTCGCTATCTCAACAACGGAAGCCGAATACGTTTCGGCCGGAAAGGCATGTCAACAAGCTCTTTGGATGAAGCAAGCTCTTGTCGACTACGGAATTCAACTAAACGACATCTCCATCCTTTGCGACAACAAAGGAGCCATAGATCTTAGTAAAAATCCCGTCCAACATTCCCGAACCAAACATATCGAAATCCGTCATCATTTTCTTCGTGACAACATCCAAAAAGGAAACATCTCAATCGAGAAAGTTTCTTCCGAAGACAACATAGCCGATATCCTCACAAAACCCCTCAAACGAGAACCATTCAACCTTCTTAGGCTAGGCTTAGGACTCATGGAACCTACATTGTAGTTCTAAACATTAGACAAAAATCAAAACAAACCATCTAGCCTTTTTCTCAGCAGACCCGGCGGAACCCTCAGCCCAAACGGGCGGAACCTTCTCTTTGGTTCCGCCGTTTCCGCCGGTCTGCAGATTGTCCAATAGTTTATATTAAACCAAACACCCTTTTTCACCCATCATTTACAAACTGCCACTATTCACTCATCCTCACCCACGAATTTTTGATCTTGAAACCATCCTCATTGCTCTCAAATCATCATTGTAAGTATACTAAACATAATTACATTCCTGATCTGAGTCTAGGAATTCTATTTTTGCACAAAATCAAAAAAAATTGGGGTTATGCATTAACTTGAGAAATTAATGTAGAAACTTAGGTGTTAAACAAAACTAATCATGTTTCCCATAGTTAGGAATTGCATTCTCATTAACTATTAACATGTTTACTAAAACACCCCATGTCAAATTCTTGCAAAAATTTCTCACAAATAGGACAAATATATTTTCGTCTCACATTGTGAATACAAAATCAAAACGTTATGTTTTAAACCTCACTTGCATAATGTCTCTTGAATGCTAAAGGGAATACATAACCAATATGTATTTTCGGGTACATTCAAACGAAGCTACATTGAACTAGGAGCGTTTGGGTTATCTTTTGTTTTACTACAAAACTTGCACTATAAAAACGTTTTGAGCATCAAAATGAGTCAAGATAACCGCACCTCCACATGGTTTTCATATAGGCACACACTAGAAAATATACATTGCAATAGTCGGTAACATAGACTAAAATGTGATATTTTATTTTTCTAGGAATCATCATGCCTCCCGTGACTCATTACGATCACAAAGACACCCTTAAGTACCTCCCTAAACACCACAAAACCAAAGGCCTTACCGAAAACCAAATCAACATCTTCAAAGCTCTTGAAAAGAGATATGTCCATGAGGGTAGAACCATTGACCCATCCTTCATAGCCGGCACAAACCTACCCGCCGAATTTGCGGCCATCAACTTTGAGTGTCTCTTAGAGATCAACGAGTCTATTTGTCCTAGGTTCATTCTAGAGTTCTATGCTTCCATCCACCTCTCCTCCGATGATTATGGACGTATGTCTATAAATTTCTCGGCTAGTGGTCATGACTACTCCTTCACCCTAGATGAGTTTGCTCAAATCCTAGGTGTCCCAAACCGTGGTACTTGCATCTACACCGACAAGCATACCCTCTCAACTCTTGACACACTCATTGACCGTATCCATCCTTATGATACACCTCTTGTGTCAAAAGATGTACTCCGTGACCACCTCTTCATTAGGACCACCACCACTAGGAGAACCCGCTCGGGTAATGAGGTCAACAAGGATCCATATGGTATGGAACTCAATGAACTCAAGCCCCAATTCGAGAAATGGGAGGAAGTCCTTAGAGCCAATGTCATTAGCACCCTAGGAAACCGGGATCACATCAATGTTTGCCTTTGCTACATGCTCTACTCCTTGTCCGTTAGGCAACCCTTCAACCTTGCCTACTACATGGCCAAAAGGATGGCTGACATTCCCGTGCAAGGCACGACGGCTATGCCGTATGGAATGCTCTTGACCCGTCTCTATAGGCACATTGCTCCTATTCCTCCAACTCCTAGAGGTCTTCGCCTAGACTACTCTCTCATCCCACACACATTTGTCCCACTTAGTGATAAGAGAGTTTAGAAAACACAAGGGAAACGCCCTCATCCTCCTACTTCCTCATCATCATCTTCAATGAGTGAAGATGAGAGCTTACCCAACTCTAGGCTTCCACCTCTAGAATAACTTTCACAACTTCCAACAATTACTAATGAGTCGGCGGAGTTCAAGCAAATGAAGGGGATGTTCAAATGTCTTGGGAGGTTCCTTGGCAAGCTCAAGAAGAAGGTGGATCGTCAATGAGAGCGTGTAGGAAGGAGTATTTGGCACTAGGTGCTATTTGAACAATTTGGTCGTTTAAACAATATGTGTTATGTATTTGTGTGTTGATAGGATATTTGGTACTATTTGGAACTTGTATGAACTAACAATGATGCAGGACGACAACATTTGGCATGTTGTCAAATTTTCATGAATATGAAAAATTTCACTAAGTATAGTGAAATTCGCTAGCCCCCGGTCAAAGTCCAATGGTATGCGTGTTTACATGTCCATTTTTTGCATTTCCTAATCAGATATGTTATAAATTTTCATTTTTAAGAATTTTTGGAAAATTTGAAAATCGTCTCGACGGTCAAAACAGTGGACTGTATGTTTTTTTGGGTCTGGCGGAACCGGCGGAACCTTTAACAGGGTTCCGCTAGTACAAAAATCTAGGTAACCCAGATTTGGCCCAACGGATCAGACGAAACCCTCAGAAGGGTTCCGCCCATGATGTCGTAGGGTTCCGCCAGTTGCCTGCAGATTTTTTGTTTCCGTTTTCAAAATTCCAACTTCCGCACAACACCAAACCATCCTTTTTAGATAGAAATCTATTCCACATTAGTTGTTAAGATTACTAGGATCATTCTTAGCTTCTAAAACAAATAGGAAGCCATTTCCCGCCAAAAATCAAAATTTGCCATAACAAACTCAAGGAACCTTCATCCATAAGGGAAGGAACCCTCCCAAAGGATCCTTCCAATCCGTGGAACATATTCTCCCAACCAATTTGACAAGACCACTAAGCATTTAGTGCAAATCTTTGTCTTCTTACTCCATCACCTTCATTGGATTGACTTCCAATTGATTTGACAACATTCATAACTCACCCAAATCATTAGAAACCTCAATATTTGTATGGTTGAACATCAAATCCAAACACCCCTTCCAACATCTCCTCCACCCTATAAATTTAACCATCTTAGAACACTTCAAATCACACCATCACCATCATAATCCCTTCTCTTAAGCTTCTAAACCACAACTTTGACAATGACAAAGTCAACAATCACCTCTCAACCATCTCGACCCATTCGGAGAACCGCCCGCATAAGTGTGAAACCAATTTGTTCACACCACACAATCAACCTAAGTTCTTCATCTTCGGATGAATTTTCCTCACCCATCAAAAATGAACATTTTTTAAACCTTGCATCTCCAACTCCATCACCCAAGGGACCCAATGAGCTCACTACTCCACCACCAACAAAATCACCCATTGACCCAACTCCACCAAGTGCATCAATCCAAACATCCAAAACTCCATCACCACCAACACTACCTAAACTTGAACCAATGGAGTTATTTGGGTCTCCTCCAACATCACCACATCCTTTTGTACAAGATCTCAATGATCTTCCACCAAGATCAACAAATCCACCACCTTTGACAAATGAAAAACTAAGGCCATTGCTTGACCAAAATGAGCCTTTTGACCACAATCAACCACCACAACAAGAGTCACAACAACCAAAACCATTGTTGTTTCATCCAATCTTCAAAGACATCCATGGTCCTGTATATGGAGAACCTAACTTTGAAAACCATGATCACCCAACTCCACCACATTCTCAATCCCAATCCTTTGAGTCTTTCTTTCCTTCTTATGAGGAAATTCAAAGAATGGTCGAAAATCACCTCCATCAAGCAATGGAGCTACAAACCACCTTGCTTGACTCCATACAAAACCCATCATCCACTCAAGAAACCAACAACAACCCACCACCACCACCATCATCAAATGACCCGTTTCCACCCACTCATCACCATGTTTGCTCACAATGTGAGCAAATGCTCAAAATAGGTGAAAATATCAAAATGTTGCTTCACCAATTTCAAGATGAAACCCGCTTTGCTATATAGCACATCCTTGAGCGTTTGGATGCTCTTTCCCACCCAAACCAATCTTAGAGCAAGTTTGGAGGCCTTTTGCCCCATTTAGGAAGTGTTGAATTACTTCTACTTATAGAAGTAGGATTTTCTTTTTCTTTTATTTCTAGGTTATTTTTAATTTTAATTTTTATTTTTAGAAGCAGGATGATATTTTTCATTTCTTGTCTTTGACTTTTATAAAGTCAAATTTTACTTTGAATGATGTCTTTTTCTACTATCTTTTTTGCATTGTTGGTTGGTTATATATGAGTTGTGATTGTGGTTGCTTATATTCTCATATAGTGTGGTGCCTACAAGGTTGATTATATGTCATTATCACCAACTAACCATTTTTTTTGTAGGTTCAAAATCCATGTTTCCCATCTTGGCACTCCTTTTAGGGGGAGTATCGACCAAGGGGGAGCACGTGCATAATTCCGTTTCGCTACTCTTCTTTTTGTTTTGACAAAAAGGGAGAGAAGATATATAAACTTATAAACTTTAAATGATTTTCATCACTTAAGTAAAACAAGTTTAATATAACATTTTTTTTTAAGTCTTAACACTAAAATTTGTGAGTTACTTAAAAACAAAGTTTATGTTTTGTCATCAACAAAAAGGGGGAGATTGTTAATACAAATATCGCCTAAAAACGTTATTTATATTTTACGATCTTTGCTAAGTTTTGTTAACGACAAAGTGTAAACTTTAGTTTTTAGTAAAACATAATTTGAGTTTAAAGACTTACATAATTAGACATTTGCTACATTTACATTTCATATAAAATACAACATATTTATATTTCTTGGAATAAAAATGTCACATCCCATTTATGGTAAGTTTGTGTCAAACACATCAATATGCATTTAAGGAAAGATTGTGTGTTTGACTCACCATAAGTCTTCTTACACAAGTATGTGTTTGACTAGAAATAAGTTGATGTGACTTTGGTTGGTTTGGAATGATTTATTGCAAAACTTACTGTCATACCTGGCGGAACCTTGGAGGTACACGGGCGGAACCCATCTGAGGGTTCCGCCGTATCCGCCAGAGCTGCTGAAAGTCTTGCTATAAATACCAAGCCATTTGTTAGATTTTTCCTTTATCACTTCTCATTATATTTTACACATACATCATTCATCTAACCTATTAACATTGTCATTTGTATGAAGTTCTCTTGTAGCAAAGAAGTTCACAAGTTCATATAAAAGTTACAAGTACTCAACACAACGTTGCAAGACTTGTTAGCTTAACATTGNTTGTTTATTAAATAGTTTAGTAAAAGGGATCTCATTTTTAATGGCGGATGAAGGCAAAATGTTAAGTAAATGAGTGGCCATGTGGAGTGCTTCAACCCAAAATTGTGGTGGAAGGTTAGCTTGAAAAAGTAGTGTTCTAATTAGATTGTTAATGGTACGAATCATTCGTTCCGATTTACCGTTTTGTTGAGAGGTTTTAGGGCAAGAGAATCGAAAAAGGATGCCATGTTTGTCAAAGAGGGAATGAAACTGGTGATTATTGAATTCACTGCCATGGTCACATTGGAAGGTTTTTATTTCAGTTTTGAATTGTGTTTGAACATACATGCGGAATTGTAAAAACTTATCAAACACATCACTTTTGTTATGCAAGGGATAAACCCATAAAAAATGTGAGAAGTGGTCTAAGAAAAGTAAGTAATATTTAAAACCACTTTCACTCGGGATCGGAGTGGTCCAAAGATCCGAATGCACAATATCAAACATGTTCTCAACACGAGACTCAGAAATAGAAAAAGGCAACCTAATATGCTTGCCTAGTTGACAAGCATTTCACAAAGTAGCAGGCTTTGTTTTATTACAATCAATCATTTTATTGGAAACTAAATAACGTAACACTTCATTTCCCGGGTGACCAAGTCGTTGATGCCACGTAGATTGATTGGTTGACACGAGAGCAGTGGGTGATTTGGTAAGAGGCAAGACCGGGTATAGGTCTCCGTTGCTATTACATCGGTGGAGCAAGTGGCGGGTCCAAAGGTCCTTCACAAAAAAACCAAAAGGATCAAATTCAATAGAGCATGTATTATCACGTGTAAATTGGCGAACGGATATTAAGTTTTTAATTATGTTGGGTGTGATAAGTACGTTATGTAAGTGGAGTGGTCTATTTAAGGTGGACAACATGCTATGGCCGGAGTTAATGACGGGAATAGAATTACCGTTACCAACTAATATAGACAATATATTGCTATTATTAGAAATGGAGGTGAGTTTACCTGCGTCCGAAGCAAGATGTGATGTGGCACCGGTGTCCATGTACTAGCCGGAGTTACCATAGTCCTGAACACTCATAGCATTGAAGGCTTGAGGAAGAGAAGTCGCTTGATCAACATATGGTCCGTACACAACCTGAGGTCCCCAAAGTAACTGTCCTGTATTGTAAGTAGTTGCGCTTTATGGGCCAAAGACAGTAGGAGTATGGGAATTAGTTGGACCAGTTGGTTGAACAACATGAGCCTGTCCAGGTGCTGGGCCTAAGACACCTCTTGACCCAACAGTATTAGCACGTGGGTTTGCAGCAGTACCAGGCTCAGGAGCATAAGTTAGTATATTTGGTCGAGTAGGAACTATAGTTATGCGATGACCGGGTCCTTGCATAGTACGACCAGTGGTATTACTCCATTGAACAATAGAAACCGCGAGTGTTATTGTTCCCATTCTGAGCACCATTGGGGTTAGAGTGAGCATACTTACACCACTCGGGGTTAGAGTGAGCATACTTACACCGCTCACCATAGGTACACGAGCCACGCTGGAAGTTGCGACAAAGTTCAGGACCATTGGTGTTGGTACGACTGTTGTTGTTTGTTGCAATAAAAACAGAAGACATGGATGAGTCACGAGCAGATTGACGGTTAGACTTGCGTGCGAGACGACTTTCTTCCAGTAGTAGCATAGATTGTATCTGAGCAAAGGTCGGAGGTGGGTCTCGGTGACGTATGATACCTGTTACACCTTCGTACTTGTCACTTAGGCCGTTGATGGCATAAGTTACAAGGTTTTTCTCATCGACGGGCGAGTCGATATTAGCCAACAGGTCCGCCATGCAAGAAATCTTGTGACAGTAGTCGGTGACGGAGAGTGATCCAAGTTCGATGGTTCGAAGCTCGGTATCAAGTTGCATAGCACGGGCATTCGTGTTGTCATGGAAGATCGCCTTGAGATTCTTCCAACAGTCACTTTCTTCTTCAACACGCATTGGAGAAGAGGCTTGCTTATGGTTCCAAAGATCCATAACTTGACCAGTGAATCGAGTTTGCTCCACTCTTCCGTGGCTAGATCGTCACTAGATGATGTCCCTTCGATGATGTTGAGCACTCCAAAACTGTTGCAGTGGAGGGTGAAAAGTTCACTCCACGAGTCATAGTTCAACTCGTTGAGATCAAGGATGAGGGGATGTATGTTTTGATATGGGTGATGCCAAAGGGGTTTTCATTTGGAGTGTGGGGTTGTGGTGGAGTGTTGACGTCGCCAGCCATAAGATCAGGTTACGGTTGTTTTTCTGTGTATAGAAGGGAGGGAGCGTGTATGATTGAGAGAGATTTTAGGGAGTAGCGTATGATTGAGAGAGATTTTAGGGATATGTTATGATTATCAGAATAAATTCTCTGATACCATATTAGAGAGTATAGAAGGTTTGGAATATGATGCTTATCACTGAATCATACAGACATATATATACACAATACATCTTAGGGTTTCCTGTGATGGGCCAAGCCCTACAATGAGTACAACATGGGCTGAGATAATACACTATACTAATAAATTCAACATGAGGTTCATATTTGATATGTATTATAGATACTAGACGAGTACCCGTGCATAGCAACCGAGGTTTCTAGCGGTAGACAATTAACGATATGTGATATTGTGGTAAGTGTTTCGTAGAACGTTGATAATAAAACGTGAAAAGATTAAAAGTTAATTTGCAAATAGTGGTACCCGTGCAAAGAAACGGAATTTTCTAACGGCTTGCTTAGTTTTTATAGTTTTCATTTGAAAGTATAATGGGTATTAAAGGGGGTTAATTAGAAAATTAACTTTAATTTTTTTTAGAAGAATTGAGTTTTCAAAAAATGATGTATATGCAGTTATTAAGATAGTCGTTTATGTGTGTATGCTTGCATGTTCTTTTATGTTTTAAATATACCAATACACAATTGTAAAATTATTTGTGGTTCTCTTTTAATTAATGGGTTAAGTTAACATTATGTGTTTTTGACGTTACCTTTGTTTATTTATGTTCATGTTTTAGGTCGAAACAATT
>LBNU01024784.1:0-10776 GCA_014162995.1 Artemisia annua | reverse complement strand
CCTATGGACCTGTCGTTTCGAAGCTTTGGAGCGGAGATGAAGAGAAAGAGATCATTAATCAACAGGAAAAAAGGAAAAATGTTCACTGTTTGGTGGGTGCATAAGAATTGAGTATCGGAAGAGTTATTAAAATTGAATCCTTTGTTTGCACTAAACAAAGAATAAATAGAAACTGAATGAACAAGTAATTGATAACTTATATTTGCTGTTCCTTAACGTTCGATTATTACAATATACATTAGTTTGTAGATTCTAATTCTTTATTATAAACTTATTGCCAACAAAATTATTATTTTTTGTATTGTATACATTATTTGGTTGCTACTAATGTATTGTTCGTCACGATAACACGAACTTCAAAAACCCAAAGGTTTTCCATCTATACGAGTTAGGACTAAAAAAATGAAGGTATAAACTGGGCATTTGATTAGGTCCCAAATATCAGCAGCAAAAGGTTGGTGCATTGAGCCAACTGCTCAACATCATCCATTATACTTTCTTTTCTAAAAAGCAGAGTTGGCAGTGCTGATAATAGCGCTAAATTGAGGTAGATGATGCGAGTTCCAGCCCTCCACATGTTAACCCATTCATCATATTGCCTGCATCATTCACAGTAGGAAGAACGGGAAGAATACATGTCAATAAAGGACTAGTTTAATTTTCTTTGGAAGCTCAATGCGACTGATATTAATGTCATACTTTCTGGAAAAACATTTTTACCTCTTCTATTGTTTCTACTTTTACATACATTTTGTTGACGATCTTAAAAAATCAAATCTTACTTATTTGTTTGTTAAGCATGTGTAAGTATCAACTGTCTGTATTATGATAGTGTTTCGGTTTAACACAACTTGCTATTGAATCATATATGTAGATTAGAATATGTTGTTACATATTATTAAAAACCACTGAAACTAAACCACGAATTAAACTAAATTTGAAATCATATGTACAACATGAACACAATACTTAAAATTTCAAAGTTCTTAACTTCTTATAGTGCCAAGATTCGCATACCTTAAATAATGTCTAGCAAGTTTATATAGAGTCGATGGTCACCCAGTATCATCCCTTCGGGGACATCCGATAAAATTGGAACGATACAGAGAAGATTAGCATGGCCCCTGCGCAAGGATGACACGCACAAATCGAGAAATGGTCCAAATTTTTTTGTCCTTCAAAATCGCTTACTTTGATCGGTAGTCGGAACCTACAAAGTAGTCAGCTTTTTCACAGTGGTGACTGAAGCTTTTTTTTGTTTATGGATCAGGTTTATAGCCCACTGTATTATTGAGCAGATAATATATTTTGTGATGTTGTATTGTTATGTACTTGTAAGTTGTAATGTATCTAGTTATTTTACTTGCCGTTAAATGTTTTGAATCTGAAACAAAACCGGGAATTATACTGAACCAAAAATACGAGGTTGATGGAAACTTGTTCATGTGATACTCATTTGATGTCACCCCGAAATGTATGTTGCACTTGCAGATTTATATAAAACCACTGAACCAGACACTATCCTCCATACTAAAAAAAACATAATGTTCTACAATGTAGAAACTATATTGACCTTGATAGATCTTGTAGCTCTCGTTGATCGTTAGCAGTGTCTATGTAATCACAAACACTCTAATAGAGAATCTCTAAGGCTTGTACTCTAATGCGGAAAACAAATACAAGCATAAACAATTAATACTAAGAACACTTAATCCTCTATGGATTATATATTAAGAACTTATAAACTGTTCGTTACATCAAACATAAACTTTGTTCCCTTATAGAGAGGAACTCTACCTAAAACCGTTTTTCAAGAAACGTATAAACTATAAACTTTAAATGATATGCATTATCTTTTCCTAATATAACTCATGCATATCCTAACTACATTACATAATACGCGGTTTAACTATATCCGCAGAAACTAAATATGCTGAAACTATGTCTTCAGCAGTATCACATCTTCAGCAGAATCTGTTCCTTCAGCAGATTCCTTCAACAGTAACCATCAGCAGAATTCTCACTTAGCAGAATTCCCAACATACAAACTCATCAAAAAACATCCAACAAGAACAAAAACAAAAACAAAAACAAAAACAAAATCACTTCACAACATACACTCATTATCATCATCATTAACAAACCAAAACCAAAACCCAAACACCCAAACAACAAGAATAATCACAAACCCATCTCATTTAACCAAACTAATCACATCCCACCAAAACCCATCAACCCTTAACTCATTCCTTTCAAACACAAACATAAAACTAACCCATGATTTAGTTTCCAATGTTTTAACCAAACTAACCAATGCAGGTGTAGCACTCTCTTTTTTTAAATGGGTCGAAAAACAAAACAATTTTAAACACAATACTAATCTATACTATATAAAGGAAAAACCAAAAAGTGAAAATTTGAAACTAAAAAAAGAAAAACAAATGTTTCAAAAGGAGACTATTAAGAAAAACCGGGTTGACTCAGGATGCTTCAAACCCGGCGGGTTGACCCGGTTTAAATTGACTCATTTTCGACCGGAACGGTACATTATGTTTAATCCCAAATCCTCAAATTTTTATTATTTTTCATTTATCCATAAACTTTTTTTTATCACGAAAACTATCTACCGCTATAAAATCATGGGTACTCGTCTAGTACTTATAATGCATTAATAGACTCTTTAGGCAAGATAAAATAGTTTAAGATTATATGGACATTAGTTAATGAATGAAGAATAAAGGGGTGTTGGAAAAGGGTACTTTTTTGATAATTAGTAGGCCTTACGCTAGGGCGAAAAAAGTTAAAGAGGTTGTTGAGGCGTTTGAGCGAATGGGGGGTTTCGGGTTTAAGGCGGAGTTAGGTGATTTTAATAGGTTTTTTGATGTTTTGTGTAAGGCGAGACTAGTTGGGACTGCAATGACGTGTTTGATGAAATGAAGAAAAAAAGAGGTTTAGGCCGGATATTAAGACGTATAGTGTGTTGTTGGAGGGGTGGGGGCTAGAAATGAATTTGTTGAAGATGGATGAGGTTTTTAGGGAGATGAAAGGGGACGGGTTTGAGCCGGATGTTGTTGTGTATGGGATTGTGGTTAATGCGTATTGTAAGATGAAAAAGTATGATTTGGCGGTTAGAAAGTTTGATGAGATGAGGGTGAGGAATGTGGAGGCGTCTTCGCATATTTATTGTAGTTTGATTAATGGGTTGGGGTATGTGGGGAGATTGGAAGAAGCGTTAAGGTTTTTTGAGTTGTCGAAGTCTAGTGGGCATGCTCCTGAGGCTCCTACTTATAACGCGGTTGTGGGGTCTTATTGTTGGTTGATGCGGATGGATTATGCTTTTAGGGTGATTGAAGAGATGAGGAGATATGGGATCAGGCCAAATTCGCGTACTTTTGACATAATTCTGCATCATTTAATTAAAGGGCGAAGAACTGAAGAGGATTATAGTGTTTTTACACGAATAAGGGATGAGTTTGGGTGTGAGCCGACTGTAAGTACTTATGAGATCATGGTGAGGATGTTTTGTAACGATGGTAGGGTGGATATGGCGTTAGGAGTTTGGGAAGAGATGAAAGGTGGAGGTCTTCTACCGGGAATGCATATGTTTTCTACTTTGATTAACAGTTTGTGTCGTGAGAAAAAGTTGGAGGATGCGTGCAAGTATTTTAATGAGATGTTGGATGCGGGGATAAGGCCTCCTACACATATGTTCAATAGGTTGAAACAAGCTCTTGTTGATGAGGGAAAGGAGGATACTGTAATGGAATTGACTCATAGGCTTGAGAAACTGAAAACACTTTTGGTGGTTAGTTGAAAAGACGTTAAACATTTTATTCGTGATTCGACGCATTTTGATGTTTTGCGGTCTATAATTTATATAGAAAGTGGCTTAAGTTATGCACTTTTTTCTGGATATGGTCAAACCGAGATAGTATCTGACGATGTGATGCAGACTGGAACTATGAAGATGAAGAGATTCAGTCACAATTTGATATTTGTATACCAAAAATATATGACTACTCCATCTATTGTTTGATGGTCTAAATTTGCCGAGAGTTCAGCATTTCAAATTCAAACACAATTACACACATTGACGTTTATATTCTGCTTTTGAACTTTATACGCTAACTCTTGATAATGCACGAACAGGTTCTGGATTTCGGAAATGAATCACTTAATAAATACATACACAGCCCCTAAATGAATGTTACATGTTTGTGATATTACAATGAATACACAAGAAAACAAAGAAGAGATAGACTCATAGAAGAGCATTGCAAACAGGTTTATACAAAATGGAAGGATTCCTCTTCTTGTTAATTTTAATTTCACATTTGAATACTTTACAACAAAACTTATAACCCAAAGAACCAAAAGAATCTCTGTAAAGAAAATGCAATTCAATGCATCCTCGAAAACCATAATCAGATCTTCTTCATACACATTGATTTGATTCTAAATTCGAATCATCTACCAAATTCTTTAAAGACTATGCAAACTTCTCAACTGGTTTTCCTGGTCTTATAACATTAACATCGTCCCATTGTGAACATGGGTCAAGAAACCAGCTCTTTCTGGCGGTGCACCATGCACCTGGGGCGGATCGGTTACCACTACGCTTCAAGATTTGGCTGTCATCCATGTCAAGAACTGGGTCGTTTTTAGCAAACTGTCTTGCAAAAGCAGCACCGCTTTGAACCATTTGGTCGTAGTCGGAATTGTCAAGGAAAAGTGGCTCCATTTTAGGGGCGCTGTCCCAGACCATGTACCTTAGATCTGCATTAATGGTAGTGTTTTTGAACTCGGCTGAGTTGCAAATGACTGTATGGTAGTAGGCTTCTTGAGCCAAAGCCACATTGTTAACATACATTAAGAGAATCTGAGGAAGATTGTCCCAGGCAAAAGTGCAGTACTCAAAGAAATGGACGGCTCAGAATCACTCACGGAGATCCTGAAAAATTAGCAGAAGATTTGTAAGCTATTAAATTTAAATAATTGCATGCGATAAAATTAAAACCATCATGAGCAGAATGGGCAACAGGTGATACTACTGAAGATGGAATCTCTAGCAAAAGAATTGGTACTTAGTTTGAGTCTAATCATAAAATTTGAAATAAACAAGAACAAACTACTATATAAATGCCTCACTGACAAAAAGGGGGAAAAGTCAATACCTTTGACTGACATAGCTATATCCATAACATTCACAGCCCGTCTGATGTGACTGAATCCTTGAAACAACTAGACAAAAATAGAATTTGTTGTTACTAGGTAAATTTATCAAACATCAAACCACCGTGATAAAGATATTAATCGCAAGTCTGGCTAGAATAACAGAACATATTTCAATGAAATGAAATTAAGAAAATGACATGACTATAAACTCACAACATTTTAACACCTGCTTGAAATGCACTTAATCCAGAATCTACTTAAAGATTGAAGATTAACAATCAAAACCCAAGAATTACTAACCTAGAATTGTAACTCGAAGAGAATTGATTAAAGTGATTTGTTATTGATCAATGAGTTTTGTTACAAGATAAGAGAGAGAACAATCATCCAAAAACTGGTTACAATTGTGAGAAGTGAAAGTATTTATACAAATGAGTTTGGGCCGAAAGGATCGTTATTTTATGGTTGGGCGCGTTTGGGGTTTGTTTAAACTAGTCACGTGCATAGCATGTGACTCTTCCATTTTGGCATATAACACTGCTAAACTACTTGTACTAGCTCTTTCTGCTTAAAATCCATCCCCAAACGACACTCTAACTTAAAAGAATTTAAAAATACAACACCAACAAAGGAGGCAGAGGCATCACTTAGATAATTAAATAGTTGCACAATCGGCATTACCCCAGCTTGCCCCACTGAAGTCTGAACTTTGTAAAGTTATTATTCTCATGAGTTCCATTTAAAATGAGATAAAAGGGAGAGAGAGGGTCATACCTTTAATTTATGTCGACATGTGAGATATAGGAGATAAGGGGCAAATAGGAGCCTCTTCTACATGTCTTTTCTTTCAGTTCATCTGGGCACTGCCATATTCTGAAACTCGAAAGTGGAGGCAACAACATTACTGGTAGATCTTGAATCTTTGGGCAACCACCAATTGCAAGATGTTGGAGGGAGGTGAGGTGTTGGAGTCCCACTGAAACTGATTCCAATTTCTCAAAATACCTTAAGTCAAGTGTAGTAAGAGATGAAGGAAGCATATGAGACAACTGACTTCCACTAGTCACATCATCTTCTTCTACTGATCTACCCAATAGCACTAGGGAAACAAGAGAAGGTGGGAAGTTTTGTAGGCCAAACTTTGATATGGGCTTCTTCAAACCCCCGATATGTAAGCTACCCAATTGGGGGGGCCAAAGCCCAAAGGAAGCAACATCCATACTTTTACAATCTCTTATTGTCAGATATTTTAACGAGGTGAGATTCGGCAAGTCGGCAGCAGGAAATGACTCTATACTCGAACAATAAATTATTTCCAATTTTTTGATGTGAATGAAACAAGTCAATTCATTGATTGTTTTCAGATTTTTCCACCTGCCTATGCGTACAACCTCAAGCATGCTTGTGTTAAGAAGCACCTCATTTTCCAATAGTTGTTCACAATTATCAATTTCGAGGGACTTGAGCTTGTGCCCACCTCTTATTGGGAAGGTGATATGTTCAATTAAAGGACAACCAAAGATAGTCAATTCTTCAATGTTGTTTGGTAGATTGCAATGTTCAAGATTCTTACACTCGCTAAAGCACAATATCCTAAGAGATGTTAGTTGGTTGCATCCATCCTCCTCTTTCTCTCCTAAACTCACCAATTTTGAACAAAACTCTACTTTCAACTTCCTTAAATTCACAAGAACCTTACTTGCCTCTGCTTCTGATTCCCACAAGTATCTTATTTCATTACAGTGAAAGATACTTAATTCTTCAACTGCCCCAAGATACTCCATAACACCTCTCCACACCTCATCACTAAGTCCTGTAATACCACTTATACTAAACCTGGTGACTGATGAAGCTGCATGAATCAGACTTCTCAATACACCATCACCACAACTGCTGAGTTTTAAAACCCTAAGCGAAGGTAGTGCTTCAAGTGAGACTGCAGCCAAATTAGGACAATCATGAATACAAAGCTCTTCAAGGCAGGGAAACATTACTGCACCTACAACACCATTCCTGGTTGACCATACCTCCCACCCACTCATATCTCCAAACGTTAAACTTTCAAGTTTAGGAAATGCAATACCTGTCCCAAGGAACTCTGAGCCCACAACTTTCACCTCATTTAGCTCTTGAATAACCAGCGTCTTAAGTGATGGCAGTTCCCCAAGTGGTGGTAGATTCATACAATTTCCACAATATGCAATCCGTACATTAGTTAAATGGAGAAATGAGGGATCTCCGATCCAATTTGGAAACAACTTACCTCCATATAACATAATTACAAGATCTTTCAAGTTATCACTATGAGGCTTGAGCGCATCGAGGACTTCCTTTTCAAGTTTTTCATTTCGAGGATCATCGAACACACCACTCCATACCATGTGTAACCCACTAACCCTCTTTTCTGAGAAGTTCACCTCCTGTATATCCCTTACGCTTTGCACTTTGCCCAGCCCACTAATGTAAATCTCCGTTTGCAGATTCCTTAAGTTCCTAAGCCAAGATATAAAGAAGGCGTTGTTTTCAACAACAATGTTGTTGGAAAGAGTTTGTAGGCTTTTCATCTCGCGAATCTCTAACGGCATCATATTCCAAAGCAATGTATTCCGAATGTCAAAATGCCGCAAATTTTTAAGCTTTGAGAAGTTTTCGGGCAACTTAGTCAAATTAGAACAGCCGAAAACAATCAATGTATGTAAGTTACTAAGATTGCAGACATTTTCTGGCAAATGTGTGATTCCAGTTCGAGATAAGTTAAGATACCGCAAGTGCTTCATATTGCCGACACACTCTGGTACCTCAACTATTTCTAATTTACTCAAACTTAGAACCCTCAGCAATGGTAATTGGGGAAGTATGTCAGCCAGAAACTTACTTGACAAGTAGAATTTCCGCCAGCTTTTATCTCCCAACGCATTGGGCATAGCTAAAAACGTTCTCAAACTATTAGCTCTTTCGAATGCCTTAAACTTGTTGTAAGTATTATATTTCTCACAAACAAATGACATATAACGGAACTTTTTGAAATCTGTCTTCCTAACATCCTTCTTCACATCTACGTCTAACCTTACAAAAAATTCTCCTGCAACAAATGTGGCTAAATCATTCATGAGGTCATGCATCACAAACAGCGATTCTTCATGAGGCACATGTTGAAAAAAAGACCTGGACAACAGCTCTTGAAAACATTCCTCACCCAAGCGTTCCAATGATTTTTCTGTAGTTGAATCGTGCAAAAACCCTTCCGCCATCCACCACAATATCAAGTCATCTTTCTCAAACACGTAGTCCTTTGGGATCAAGCAACAGTACGCAAACAATTGCTTCAGACGTGCAGAAAGATCATGGTAGCTTAGTCTAAGCGCCGGAACAATACCGCCTCCGTCTTCTAACTTCCATATATCACTAATCAACAGCTGCTTCCAATCTTCTTCATCTCTTTTTGTTCCGAGTAA
This sequence comes from Artemisia annua, assembly GCA_014162995.1. NCBI lineage: Eukaryota > Viridiplantae > Streptophyta > Magnoliopsida > Asterales > Asteraceae > Artemisia > Artemisia annua. The sequence goes on along the minus strand of LBNU01024784.1, from coordinate 2,146 downwards.
ACTTCCAAGTGCTTTTAAAGCCAAAGGCAAGCCACCGCATTTTCTAACTATGCCTTCACCATGTGGTTGCAGCATCGGATGTAAATCAAAGTTCTTTACACCCAAAGCATATTGAGCAAATAAAGATAAAGCATCATCATGTGACAACTGCTTCAGATCGTATGGATGAGCGTAGCCCAATTTATTAAGCAATTGTTGCTTTCGAGTTGTGATGATTATTTTGCTTCCACGAGCCACATCAAAGAATGGGGCCACTAATGTTTCCCAGTCTTCCAGCTTTTCGCTCCATATATCATCCAAAACAAGGAGAAATCGTTTTTCTTTAAGTTGATCTTTTAGAGCTGCTTGAATCAAATTTAGATCTTCAAATTCCTTCTTTTCCCCACTTATGTATTGAAAGATGACTTTACCTATTTTGAAGCTGTCGAAGTCATCAGAGACACAAACCCATGCCTTGAGCTCAAAGTGATCCTTCACTTGCTGATCGTCATACAAAAGTCTAGCTAAAGTCGTTTTTCCTATGCCACCCATACCAACAATGGGCACGATGCTAAAGTTTTGACGACATGGTTCATCACCCAATAGCTTTTGGAGTAATTCCTTCTTATCACCTTCACGCCCAACAATACTAGGTGCATCAACCAAAGAGGTCTGGTTGTTTCTATTCTTATTTTTTGACCCGCCATCTTTCACAGTTAAACCAAGAATTCTTTTTTCATCTATGAGTTCTTGTAACCTGGTAGTAATACCATTTAATTTGCCGTCCATCCTAGTACTTAGTGAGAAATTTGTGCAACAAGTCGGAATGAGCTTTCTTACCTTGCTACTGATTCCTTCAGACTCGTTGGTAAACTTGTGATGCATAGCGTCTGTTGCCAAAGCATCAAGAATATCTTCTATGTCGTAAGCCAAATGTTGGAGATCATTCAGCCACTGTTTGACAGCTTTTGATGTTACTTCCTTCTGAGAAGCATCCTCAAGGAATGCTTGGATCTGGGATAACTTCCTCTCCCATTTCTTCAGCTCAGTATGAATTTCTTTGGAGCGGGAAATCTTGTTCACGGCTACAGATGTTAGCTTCTCAAAAACGATTGGGAGCAAGGCAGAAAGAACGATTTCAGCCATTATTGGTATGAAGAGGGTTAGAACACAGAATATAGTGGTAGAGATTGGTATGAAAAGAGTGCAGTGAAGTGTAAAAGAAAGATCTCAACTTTCGTTAACAGTGGTACAAGTCATTGTTATGGTCAAGTGTTTATCATTGTTTAGAATAATTCACGTGGCTAGCATGTGATTTACATTTGAAACAACAAAGAGGGAAACACGGTCTGCACACAAAGGTTTATTAAAAGCGAGAATGAATCGCTTTTATCGATAAATATTTGCATTATCATCGTTTTAATTACTAAAAGTTAAATGGGTTTGTGTTAGATTAGCTATTTTGGATACATTTGACAGCTGTAAATAATAAATAATTACATATAAAAATATTTCATTGTAGATGTTTCTCTATTGGTTCTTGGTTCCCACTTTTCCCAAAATTCAGTTCTTGGGTCTAGCTTCAGTTCCAACTGGTTCTGGACCCGTGATCATCCCTAAGCTTGTATCAATTACCTCATGGAGCCGAGGAAACCATGTTTATACTAAATGGTGTAAAAATGGGTTTGGGTCAAAATGGTACTTTTTAACACGGGTTGGGTAGAAAATTTCAAATATGATTACAATAACTATATTATGGAAATTCCATTCCATCTTTTAATTAATAGATTTAAGAGGTTGAAATATCCAAGAACTAAAATACACTTGGGGTCACTTTCGGCCATTTGACCCTTGCTGCTTTTACCATAGTTCTTACTTCTTAAAGTTCACCCATTTGACCCGTTAGAGGTAAATTAACCGGCAATAAACCGTTTTTAGGTAAATAGGTTGAAAATGTTTTGCTGATGTCTACTTTTACCATTTAACTTCTTTATTATTATTTACTTTCATGTGTTTACATACAGGCAATACCTCGAGTTGCTCGGGTTACTGTTTTACACCAAAAGCCAAGAGACTTTGTGGCATCGGCTACTGAACTTTTGTAAATTCAGTTAACCATTTTTGTTGTATGTAGCTGCATCACATGGGAAAAGATATACTTAACATC
>LBNU01024783.1:63036-87170 GCA_014162995.1 Artemisia annua | reverse complement strand
AAAAAAAAAAAAAAAAAAAGAAAAAAAAAGAAAAAAAAAAACCATTAGAGCCAATTAAGTGTGACGCGTGTTCTAAGTGTCAACAATAGTCCCCTTCTTAAAGTTTCAAGGGACGATGAACTCCGATAAGCATTCACGCCTCATAATTAAGGTGTCATTTGTTTTTAAGAAATTTTATATCTTCATCTGTAAACCATGTCTACAGAAGAAGATGCAAATCTAAAGTCTTTATCTGCAAGGAAAAAAACCGTTTATTTTTTGTGCCTTTGAAAGAAATAAATGAAAGAGAAATATATAAGGTTTCTATTGAAGAAGTGAGAATTTATATCTATTTTTAAAGAGCTTAAAAGTGAAAAGAAGCACTTATGTATGCAAAGAAACAAACAAAAAGTTCTTCACGCCCACACACAAAAGAAGTGAAAGAAGGATAAATGTTTCTTTCAAAAAGACAAATAAAGTTTGCAAAGTTGGCGGTGTTACAGGAGTTTACCTAGTGTTCTTTACTTATGTGATTCTATCTTCATTAATTATATATTTCTCATGCATCGAGATAAAACTCGCATTTGCTTATGCCATTTTTTTTTCTTGTGTAATTATGCTTTTCACTTTGCATGAATTGATTCCATTTTGATTTGAGTACCAACATCGTGCTTCAAAGTTATTGTTGGTAATCATTCGTGTTTTGATCTAATACATTTTTTGCTTATTATGTTAAAGCTTATATACGTTGTGTATATTAGTGTATCTTATGTGATACACAAGATGGTACAAATAATGGACCTTGTAGTGGATATATGTAAAGTATAGATTATTTTGAATATACAATTTGATAATTGATTCATTATATTTGTTATTAATATGATAGGGCTGGCAATCGAGTCGTGTTTGTGTTGGCCTATTCGGGTTCGCGGGTTGGCGTGTTAGTATAACCTTTACCCAAACATGAAATTTTATTTGTGTTTGTTGTTACAGATTTTATTTATTTTGTTGTCACCTTATTTTTATTCTTTTTCTACAAGAAATGTTCTCAACCTAATTAGCAAAATACATTAGATGCTTTTATATCATTTATAGAATTTATTTTATTTTTATGTACCATAAATATTTTCTATTCATATGTCTAACTAACATATCATTTATTCACATATAATCAAAAATCGTTCTCTTCTATAATCATATCTTTTTCATAATAAATTAAAAACTACTATTCCACGGTTCTCCATTTAATACCGTGAATTTCACGGGTTAATAACCTAGTTAATCATATGTTAAACATAAACTCTCTAGCCATCTACCACCTCATTCGTCTATACAAGTAACCAAGGATTATCTCAATAATAAGTATTTTTAGAAGGGGTCTAAGCCTTTGTACGTGATGACTGAATATGCAGGAAGAAAAAATAAATAAATAAATTAAAAAAAAAAACAATAATAATNCAAAAAATTACTTTCTACTAAACGAGAATAATATTTCGATATCCCATTACTAATAAACAAAAACGCGACATACCAATTTATTCGACATACCAAAACGCGATACCAAACAATTTTCTCTTGTCTTGACGTTGGTGACGGCGGCGTGGCTGAGAGGCGGTGGTGGCGACGTGGTTGGTGGTGGTGACTGTGATTCGAGAGAGAGTTGGAAGAGATGAAAGAGTTATCTCTTTTATTGTTGTTGTGTTGTGTTGGAGTGACAGAGAGAAGGAGAGGATATGGGAGCATTCATGGTAGGATGAAAATTAATAACTATATGTGGGATCTACTTATATAAACAATAGCTGAAATGAAGAAAAAAGAAAACAGCGACATGTTTGTGTCATAAATGAAAAGTTAGATGGGCAGTGAGAGAGAAGGGGGTGGTAGGTGGGATTATATATATATATATATATATATATATATATATATATATATATATATATATATATATATATATATATATATATATATATATATATATATATATATATATATATATATATATATATATATATATATATATATATGTAATAACAAATGAATAAGAGGGTATATATGTAATTTACCATAAGACATGCTAATGATTAAGTTACACATGTCATGATTTTAACTATGGTAGCCCAGGTTCAAAGGTAGCCCAGGGCAATTTGAGAAATTAAAAGATTCTGGTCCAAAAAGTATAAATTCATTGGGCTACTGGTCCATATCAAGAATTTACCATAAGACATGCATTTAAGAATAGTAGTGGAGCAATCATTTCTCTATGCATTTTGTCTACTGTTTGTTTACTTCCTAGATAATGTATTTGGGAAAATTATCTAAAAATACATTGAACTTGACACTTTTTACTATTGCATGCGTTGAACTATTTTTTTTCCTATTCTATGCACAAACTTTCTTAATCATCCTATTATAACAATATTACGGTTTATTCTATTAATTACACCGTAATTAGTGTGATTAAGTATTGCCACGTCATAACACACAAGTAATATTGTTACAATAGGATGATTAAGAAAGTTTGTGTTTACAATAGGAAAAAAAAAAAGTTCAATGCATACAATAGTAAAAAGTGACAAGTTCAATGTATTTTTAGACAATTTTCCCTATTTATTTCCTAGATAGTAGTCTATAATGTAGGGGTGATCACGGTTCGAAAGCCGGACCGGACCGACCAAGACCAAAACTATGGACCGAGGACCGGACTGAATGTGTTGGTTCCGATCCGGGTCGGTCTGGTCTCGGTCGGTCCGGTCCGAGAAGGCATTATTGGTCGGTTTGTACCCGGACCGGACCGAGACCGAATTCGCACAAAAACCTAGACCAAGACCGGACCGCATGTCCTTCGGTTCGGCCGGTCTGGTCCATTCGGTTGGTTTACTCAGCCTTAGTCTAATGTTTATATCCTCCAAAATTTGAATTTTAAAATTCGAATTTAAAAACTAATTGTTAGTGAGTTGTATATTATGAGAGAGAGAGTTGAGTGTGTAACAGAGTTGTAAGAATGTGTGAGGGAAGTGACTTGGCAAAGAAAACTTAAAGAGGAAGGGTTAAGAGTATGTGAGTGAGAGTGTAAGGAAAGTATGCCATAGATGAGTTGTATGAGAGCTATATTTGAAATTCAAATCCAAGCTAGTTGGTGATTGTGAGAGAAAAAGTATAGAGGAAGCAAAGAGTATGACACATTGTAAGAATGGGTAAAATATGTGAATTTGCAATGGTGAGATAAAGAAGACTTGAAGAAGGTAGAGATGGGGAAGGTTCATCCAATTTCAAATTCAAATTGAAAGGATTGTGTGTGTGTGTGTGTGTATGTGTATGTGTGTTTGTGTTTGTGGGCGTGGAATTATGTGTGTGATTTCAAATTCAAATTTGAATGTTAAGAGTGTGTGAGTAGTAGTGGAGGTTATAGGTGTGTAAGAAAGTGATGTTCCCAATAAAAGAAACAAATTTCAAAAATGTGGTAATGGTGAATGAAGTTTTGAGAAGAAGAATGGTGGTGAATTTGAATTTAGATTATCATATGGCAAAGAGAATATGTAGGAGATTATGTTGGAATGTAGGGGATACAAGTACAATTGTGTAAAGGAATGTAAGAGAATGTTTGTGTAAGATATTTGAAATAATCAATGGATGTTTATATTTCATGAATTCAAATTCAAGTATTCAAACTTGATAATCCTTATTTAACACATAATTAAATCATCCACTAATCATCTTGATGCAAATAAAATGAGTGTTTTGCATCAAGGTAAATTAACATTTCATAAATGAGCGAATTGCGTTTACGCAAAATGGCATCGGCCTAATTGACTAATAAGGGAGTAAACCTGTTGCGTGATTAATAAAGATAGACGTAATGATTATGACCACTTGAATACTTTTCATTGAACTTCTAGTGAAAATATAAATCTCCTAGGTTTGAGGAAAAACAATTTTGCCTTAGCTCGAGGCTTTGTAAGCCCAGAAGCAACAAGGGGATGATGAAGGCACATTATGAAACCAAATCTGACCTAAACAATGTATGCTTTTCTAAGCCCAGAAGCAACAAGGGGATAATGAAGGCTTGTTATATACATAAAATGAGTTCCAATTTGCTTCAACTATAAGAATAGGTACTTTACAGACCCCTACTTGCGGTGGCACAAAATAAGAAACTAGTTGACGTCAAACTTTATGTTAACGGGTTCATGGATGCTTGTATTTCTTCTAGCGTCCGGCCCTTAGTCTCAGGTACTAATTTTGCAACGAACAAAACAGTTATGCAACCTATGCTTGAGAACATGAAAAAGGTTCCTGGGGAAAAACAGATTCCATCAGTCACTAAGCAAGTGTAAGTTAGATGAGGCTCAATAATAGGGCTAACAATCAGCTTTAACTAATAATTTAGTAGAAAAATCATTCCATTGAGTAAACTAAGTATACGTATTTATTTGACCAGTATACATCATTTTCTTATGTTTTTATGTGCGAGAGATTAAGATAGAGAGAGGACCTTCAGTGCTGAACTTCATGAGGAAGTTAAATGAATAAGAAACGACCCAAGATCCAAACCAGTTGACAACCGTTACAAGGCTTCCAGCTAAACTCTTAATGTTCATAGGAAAGATCTGAAGCAAAATTCATTGTGACAAATAAATAAGAACCGCGGATTTTACCAGTTGCATAGTAATTAGAACCATACCTCAGACATAATGACCCATGGAATCCCTCCCATGCCCAATGAAAAAGATCCCTTAAATACCTGCATACAATGGATTTTACAACAATTTTATCACAAATGCTTCATAGAACACTACTCAAATTTAAGGGCAAGGAAAACTGATGACTGTCAAATTGTTTTACCAACACCCCAACAAGTGCCAAAATGGGGCTTATGACCTTATACGCGTGAAGGTCCTGCATCAGCAAATTAGAGGTTTCCATGATTTTCGGGAGGAAAATAAAATAAAGTGGAGACAAAATTTTATATAAAATGCAAACCTGTAGCAAAAATGATATCCCCAAGAACAAACAACCTACACATGTTCCAGCTGCAGAAACCTTATAGAAAAGCAAATTAATTGTTTGAGAACAATTGAGTGTATCAGTAGATATAGATCTATTTCTATATGGTTCACAAGATTTAATATAGAGAAACCCAGGTATCCAAAAAGTTCACAACATTATCAGCAGAATAAAATGTATAGTTTTCTACTCGATTGAGTTCAAGCGAAACATAATGTACAAAGGACTACATGGAAAATATAAATCTGGACATAAATAAACTATTAGTTCGGCTAGGATTCAGTTCATACCATCAATAGTGGCCTTCTACCTGAAACATCCATCAAAAGGACACCTAACATGGTAAATGGAATCTGCAGTTTACAATCACACAATTATGATTTTTTATTATGCTAAAGATAAAGATAGCACATATTTGGGAGCATATATAACCTGAACAATGACCAATGCTATTGATCCAATGCTACTTGAAAACCCTGAAAAAAAAACAATAACTGTTGCATTAGCACTTTTTATATCCACAAGTCCACATATCATGTATTCCCTCAGATCTAAAAAGATACTGATTGCTAAGTCATATATAATTATGATCTGCAAAGGGTTAAAGTATCCTTCTTTACAGCTATATCCTCGATTCTCAATTTATGATGCCTATTCTTTACAACTATATCAATGACTTTATGAAAAAGATAAATATAAAAACCCGTTACACGGGTCATTATCTAGTACTATATAAATGAGACTCACAAAACCAAAAATGATGAGCTAGTTCCACCAAAGTTAGACTAAATCCAATATTCAGATCCTTACCTGCAGAAATAAAGATAGAATTCGCGTAAAATGCAATAGCATTCACCCCTCCAAATTGCTGCAACACCATTAGTCCAACTCCAATCTAGAACACATATAACAATATGACTTTTCTTTTAGAAAGGCATAGTATTACACCATCTCACTCTATATAATACAAATACACCACATACACTTGTCCCCAACGGGATTTGAACCCACAACCTCTTGGTCATAGATCATATAACACCATCTCATGATACCGCTAGGCTATAAGCCCTCTGGTAATCATATGATTTAGAGCCTTGAAACACTGATACAGTGAACAATATAATAAGTAGGAAGACTCACGATGAGAGTGGCATATTCTGGTCGCAACAAATCAAAGACCCTACTTTCTGATAACCGATGAAGATTTTCTGTATAATCCTGTAACATATGATGGAATCCATTTCCATTATAGTCCATAAAGGCATAAAGTGCTTAAGATCATATAAAAATGCACTTCCTATAAGGCTACTATTCAGTGTCATTTATATTTTACAAATTTAATGGATAGTAATATAATCTAAATTGAATTAGAGGAAAGTAAAATGAACAAGGTGAAAATGTTACTCTGATTTCAGCAGCTTCTTCAGAGGTTTCGGCATTCTCTCCTCTAAGTCGCTGTAGAGAAAACTCACAGTCTTTCCACCGATTTTTTTTTGCCTGCAAAAATCTAGTCATTGTCTCTCACATGGAAAAAATCTTGGTCTTAGATTTCTATTAAAATGTCAACAAAGAGGCAAAAACATTTTAAAANAAATCTTAAGATTTTGCTTTATGCAATGCTTGAGGGGTTGGCTTTGTTTTTATCTGTCATTTTATAGTTTTGAGCTCTATAGGAAAGTAAACAACGCCGATGTAAAACTGTTTTATGGATTCTTTTATGCTCTGGATATGGTAGTACATAGCGCATTTAGCTTATTACCACTGGTAAAAAATCAGGAAGCACTTGGACATTATGTGTAGTTTGCGGAAAGCGGAAAGTAAGGGAAATGGATCTAGAAGCTGAATGAGAGTCTGGATAATATCATTCATTTATTTTTGTCATATGTTTATTTGTTGCGGCTTCATTTGGATGTCCAAATAACTAGAACAAGGCTCCTATGCCAATGATTACGCTGCTTAAGCTCATTTTGGTATAATTAGGAGAATAATATAATCTGATTGATTAGTTTTAAATTTGTACTAAACTTCACAAAGTTCGCACAGTCCCAGTTGAAGCTACCCAAATTATGTACAGGTTTAATTGATGCAACGTCTGAAGCCATTTAGATTGTATTACTTTACATATGCTGGGGTTGAAGGCTTCTGTGACGAATATTCTCAAGTGGACATGGATCATAGTTGATTGCCAGTAGCGACCAAGTATTTTTTCAAATTACCATGTTCTCAATATTTTACACGGTTTGGTTTTTCTATACTACGGTGGTTGGGCCGGTTCAATAGAAGCTGCCATCTGATGATGTATGTGAACTTAAAAACTCTTTTTGTGTTTACGAAAATGCCAGCTAAATATGATTTCGGGCTTTGTCTAAGAGATTAGTTCGTAAATTTTGTTGAGAGGTTTTTGGTGGAATTGGCTAACTTTACCCTCATCTACTCATTAAGTTACAGTAATTTCACAACGTTTTGCTGATTAGTGCAATTTAGTTCCCTTCCCAATATAAAGGTTTTTTTCAGACAGTGATCTTTCGATTTAGAAGATATCCAAGAACACCCTAATTGCTCTATCGCCGCGCGCGTCGCCCCTATAAGCTCGCCTCAGGTCTCATTGTTGTTAGCTTTTTGCCGGATGGTATAATTACAGTTTTCCATTCATACATGTTGAGGTGCAACTACAAATGACCATATGAACGGAGACAGCTTCACTATTATATATACAACCGACATGGTCTTGCCTGCTTACATCATAAACAACGTTTTTTCAGGATTATGAGGTTGGTGAAGCCAAATAAGAAATCAAAGTAGCCAACCCAACAAATTAGCGTCAAAGATTTCCAAGATGCGTTTTTTGGAATGTGGCGGGCCTTCCTTATTAGTCTGCAGTTATAGGGGGGGATAATCTATAATGCCTCTCTATTGTTTTGGCTAAATTAACCAGGTAGCCTAACATGGTGTTCAAATTTGGGTTTAAATGGCCTCCTTACATGTCTTGAATAGATTCTCAATGTAGAATTTATGATTAATCCTGACTTTGCTTTCATGAATTATTGCTCTTACACCTACTTAAAGTATTCTGTTGGTTTACTGTTCATCTTATTGCTTATTAATTATGATCAGGCTGGCAATCGAGTCGTGTTTGTGTTGGCTATTCGGGTTTCGCGGTTGCGTGTTGGTATAACCTTTACCCAACATGAAATATCTTATTGCTGTTTGCTTGTTACCATTTATTTTTTTGTTGTCACCTTATTTTTATTCTTTTTCTACAAGAAATGTTCTCAACTAATTAGCAAATTACATTAGATGCTTTTATATCATTTTATAGAATTTTATTTATTTTTATTACCATAAATATTTTCTATTCATTCATGTCTAACTAACATATCATTTATTCACATATAATCAGAACCACGGTTCCTCTTCTATAATCATATCTTTCTTCGATATATAATTAAAACTACTTTCCACGGTTCTCCATTAATACCGTGAATTTCACGGGTTATTTATAACCTTAGTTAATTCATATGTTAAACATAAACTCTCTAGCCATCTACCACCTCATTCGTCTATACAATAACAAGGATGTATCTCAATAATAAGTATTTTTAGAGGGGTCTAAAAGCCTTTGTACGGATGATTGCAATCATGCAAGGAAGAAAAAATAATATAAAAAATTAAAAAAAACAATCAATAATGAATATCTTTTTGGGGAATTTTTTTCTTTCTTTTACTTTAACCCTAGGTAAATCATGAAACTGAAAAAAAAAAAAAAAAAAAAGAAGAAAGAAAAAAACCAACCATTAGATGGCCAATTAATGTGACGCGAGTGTTTATAGTTGTCGAAAGTGCGTCCCTTCTAAATTTCACAGGGACGATGAACCGTCCGCCGATAGGCAATTACCCCTCATATTAAGGCTGTCATCTTGTCTTTTTAAGAAAGTTTTTATCTCTTCAATCTGTAAACCACTGTTCTACAGAAGAAGTGGGCAAATCTAAAATCTTATCCGCAACAAGGAAAAAAACCGTTTATTTTTTGTGGCTTTGAAAGAAATAAATGAAAGAGAAATATATAAGGTTTCTATTGAAGAAGTGAGAGTTTATATCTAATTTTTAAAGAGCTTAAAAGTGAAAAGAAGCACTTATGTATGCAAAGAAATAAACAAAAAGTTCTTCACGCCCACACACAAAAGAAGTGAAAGAAGGATAAATGTTTCTTTCAAAAAGACAAATAAAGTTTGCAAAGTTGGCGGTGTTACAGGAGTTTACCTAGTGTTCTTTACTTATGTGATTCTATCTTCATTAATTATATATTTCTCATGCATCGAGATAAAACTCGCATTTGCTTATGCCATTTTTTTTTCTTGTGTAATTATGCTTTTCACTTTGCATGAATTGATTCCATTTTGATTTGAGTACCAACATCGTGCTTCAAAGTTATTGTTGGTAATCATTCGTGTTTTGATCTAATACATTTTTTGCTTATTATGTTAAAGCTTATATACGTTGTGTATATTAGTGTATCTTATGTGATACACAAGATGGTACAAATAATGGACCTTGTAGTGGATATATGTAAAGTATAGATTATTTTGAATATACAATTTGATAATTGAGACGATTACTAGTTCAACCCGATCCGTTGGGGTTACCCATCGTCCCATTAGGCTGCAAGAGTGTATTATTAATCAATTTATTACATTCACGTGCACCTAAAGAGTTTGTTGCATGCATTTAAGAATAGTAGTGGAGCAATCATTTCTCTATGCATTTTGTCTACTGTTTGTTTACTTCCTAGATAATGATTATTTATTAGGGAAAATTATCTAAAAATACATTGAACTTGACAATTTTTACTATTGCATGCACTGAACTATTTTTTTCCTATTCTATGCACAAACTTTCTTAATCATCCTATTATAACAATATTACTGTTTATTCTATTAATTACACCGTAATTAGTGTGATTAAGTATTGCCACGTCATAACACACAAGTAATATTGTTACAATAGGATGATTAAGAAAGTTTGTGTATACAATAGGAAAAAAAAAAGTTCAATGCATACAATAGTAAAAAGTGACAAGTTCAATGTATTTTTAGACAATTTTCCCTATTTATTTCCTAGATAGTAGTCTATAATGTAGGGGTGATCACGGTTCGAAAGCCGGACTGGACCGACCAAGACCAAAACTATGGACCGAGGACCGGACTGAATGTGTTGGTTCCGATCCGGGTCGGTCTGGTCTCGGTCGGTCCAGTCCGAGAAGGCATTATTGGTCGGTTTGTACCCGGACCGGACCGAGACCGAATTCGCACAAAAACCTAGACCAAGACCGGACCGCATGTCCTTCGGTTCGGCCGGTCTGGTCCATTCGGTTGGTTTACTCAGCCTTAGTCTAATGTTTATATCCTCCAAAATTTGAATTTTAAAATTCGAATTTAAAAACTTATTGTTAGTGAGTTGTATATTATGAGAGAGAAAGAGAGTTGAGTGTGTAACAGAGTTGTAAGAATGTGTAAGGGAAGTGACTTGGCAAAGAAAACTTAAAGAGGAAGGGTTAGGAGTATGTGAGTGAGAGTGTAAGGAAAGTATGTCATAGATGAGTTGTATGAGAGCTATATTTGAAATTCAAATCCAAGCTAGTTAGTGATTGTGAGAGGAAAAGTATAGAGGAAGCAAAGAGTATGACACATTGTAAGAATGGGTAAAATATGTGAATTTGCAATGGTGAGATAAAGAAGACTTGAAGAAGGTAGAGATGGGGAAGGTTCATCCAATTTCAAATTCAAATTGAAAGGATTGTGTGTGTGTGTGTGTGTATGTGTATGTGTGTTTGTGTTTGTGGGCGTGGAATTATGTGTGTGATTTCAAATTCAAATTTGAATGTTAAGAGTGTGTGAGTAGTAGTGGAGGTTATAGGTGTGTAAGAAAGTGATGTTCCCAATAAAAGAAACAAATTTCAAAAATGTGGTAATGGTGAATGAAGTTTTGAGAAGAAGAATGGTGGTGAATTTGAATTTAGATTATCATATGGCAAAGAGAATATGTAGGAGATTATGTTGGAATGTAGGGGATACAAGTACAATTGTGTAAAGGAATGTAAGAGAATGTTTGTGTAAGATATTTGAAATAATCAATGGATGTTTATATTTCATGAATTCAAATTCAAGTATTCAAACTTGATAATCCTTATTTAACACATAATTAAATCATCCACTAATCATCTTGATGCAAATAAAATGAGTGTTTTGCATCAAGGTAAATTAACATTTCATAAATGAGCGAATTGCGTTTACGCAAAATGGCATCGGCCTAATTGACTAATAAGGGAGTAAACCTGTTGCGTGATTAATAAAGATAGACGTAATGATTATGACCACTTGAATACTTTTCATTGAACTTCTAGTGAAAATATAAATCTCCTAGGTTTGAGGAAAAACAATTTTGCCTTAGCTCGAGGCTTTGTAAGCCCAGAAGCAACAAGGGGATGATGAAGGCACATTATGAAACCAAATCTGACCTAAACAATGTATGCTTTTCTAAGCCCAGAAGCAACAAGGGGATAATGAAGGCTTGTTATATACATAAAATGAGTTCCAATTTGCTTCAACTATAAGAATAGGTACTTTACAGACCCCTACTTGCGGTGGCACAAAATAAGAAACTAGTTGACGTCAAACTTTATGTTAACGGGTTCATGGATGCTTGTATTTCTTCTAGCGTCCGGCCCTTAGTCTCAGGTACTAATTTTGCAACGAACAAAACAGTTATGCAACATATGCTTGAGAACATGAAAAAGGTTCCTGGGGAAAAATAGATTCCATCAGTCACTAAGCAAGTGTAAGTTAGATGAGGCTCAATAATAGGGCTAACAATCAGCTTTAACTAATAATTTAGTAGAAAAATCATTCCATTGAGTAAACTAAGTATACGTATTTATTTGACCAGTATACATCATTTTCTTGTGTTTTTATGTGCGAGAGATTAAGATAGAGAGAGGACCTTCAGTGCTGAACTTCATGAGGAAGTTAAATGAATAAGAAACGACCCAAGATCCAAACCAGTTGACAACCGTTACAAGGCTTCCAGCTAAACTCTTAATGTTCATAGGAAAGATCTGAAGCAAAATTCATTGTGACAAATAAATAAGAACCGCGGATTTTACTAGTTGCATAGTAATTAGAACCATACCTCAGACATAATGACCCATGGAATCCCTCCCATGCCCAATGAAAAAGATCCCTTAAATGCCTGCATACAATGGATTTTACAACAATTTTATCACAAATGCTTCATAGAACACTACTCAAATTTAAGGGCAAGGAAAACTGATGACTGTCAAATTGTTTTACCAACACCCCAACAAGTGCCAAAATGGGGCTTATGCCCTTATACGCGTGAAGGTCCTGCATCAGCAAATTAGAGGTTTCCATGATTTTCGGGAGAAAAATAAAATAAAGTGGAGACAAAATTTTATATAAAATGCAAACCTGTAGCAAAAATGATATCCCCAAGAACAAACAAACCTACACATGTTCCAGCTGCAGAAACCTTATAGAAAAGCAAATTAATTGTTTGAGAACAATTGAGTGTATCAGTAGATATAGATCTATTTCTATATGGTTCACAAGATTTAATATAGAGAAACCCATGTATCCAAAAAGTTCACAACATCTGTTGATTTTTCACAGGTTTATACTTCCAGGATCATATATGCACAAGATATACAAGAAGATGATTCATTTATTCATCAATATAACATTGGTTATATTGTTACAAAGACACTACTTTTCTGATTACATGTATTCGGCTATATATAGACACCGAAAGGGTATGACCCAATGGTCATGTCTGTTCGAATGGATGCAACCAAACGACACACCCTTTGCCTATTTACAGAAATAACTAACTTTAACTACCAACCGAAATAACTACCATTCGGTTATTTACTTTTTACTTAACAACTTTGGTCCTTCATCTATTGTTATTTCATAATACAAGACTTTTACAATTACCAGGTCCAACAACATTATCAGCAGAATAAAATGTATAGTTTTCTACTCGATTGAGTTCAAGCGAAACATAATGTACAAAGGACTACATGGAAAATATAAATCTGGACATAAATAAACTATTAGTTCGGCTAGGATTCAGTTCATACCATCAATAGTGGCCTTCTACCTGAAACATCCATCAAAAGGACACCTAACATGGTAAATGGAATCTGCAGTTTACAATCACACAATTATGATTTTTTATTATGCTAAAGATAAAGATAGCACATATTTGGGAGCATATATAACCTGAACAATGACCAATGCTATTGATCCAATGCTACTTGAAAACCCTGAAAAAAAAACAATAACTGTTGCATTAGCACTTTTTATATCCACAAGTCCACATATCATGTATTCCCTCAGATCTAAAAAGATACTGATTGCTAAGTCATATATAATTATGATCTGCAAAGGGTTAAAGTATCCTTCTTTACAGCTATATCCTCGATTCTCAATTTATGATGCCTATTCTTTACAACTATATCAATGACTTTATGAAAAAGATAAATATAAAAACCCGTTACACGGGTCATTATCTAGTACTATATAAATGAGACTCACAAAACCAAAAATGATGAGCTAGTTCCACCAAAGTTAGACTAAATCCAATATTCAGATCCTTACCTGCAGAAATAAAGATAGAATTCGCGTAAAATGCAATAGCATTCACCCCTCCAAATTGCTGCAACACCATTAGTCCAACTCCAATCTAGAACACATATAACAATATGACTTTTCTTTTAGAAAGGCATAGTATTACACCATCTCACTCTATATAATACAAATACACCACATACACTTGTCCCCAACGGGATTTGAACCCACAACCTCTTGGTCATAGATCATATAACACCATCTCATGATACCGCTAGGCTATAAGCCCTCTGGTAATCATATGATTTAGAGCCTTGAAACACTGATACAGTGAACAATATAATAAGTAGGAAGACTCACGATGAGAGTGGCATATTCTGGTCGCAACAAATCAAAGACCCTACTTTCTGATAACCGATGAAGATTTTCTGTATAATCCTGTAACATATGATGGAATCCATTTCCATTATAGTCCATAAAGGCATAAAGTGCTTAAGATCATATAAAAATGCACTTCCTATAAGGCTACTATTCAGTGTCATTTATATTTTACAAATTTAATGGATAGTAATATAATCTAAATTGAATTAGAGGAAAGTAAAATGAACAAGGTGAAAATGTTACTCTGATTTCAGCAGCTTCTTCAGAGGTTTCGGCATTCTCTCCTCTAAGTCGCTGTAGAGAAAACTCACAGTCTTTCCACCGATTTTTTTTTGCCTGCAAAAATCTAGTCATTGTCTCTCACATGGAAAAAATCTTGGTCTTAGATTTCTATTAAAATGTCAACAAAGAGGCAAAAACNTTACACGGGTCATTATCTAGTACTATATAAATGAGACTCACAAAACCAAAAATGATGAGCTAGTTCCACCAAAGTTAGACTAAATCCAATATTCAGATCCTTACCTGCAGAAATAAAGATAGAATTCGCGTAAAATGCAATAGCATTCACCCCTCCAAATTGCTGCAACACCATTAGTCCAACTCCAATCTAGAACACATATAACAATATGACTTTTCTTTTAGAAAGGCATAGTATTACACCATCTCACTCTATATAATACAAATACACCACATACACTTGTCCCCAACGGGATTTGAACCCACAACCTCTTGGTCATAGATCATATAACACCATCTCATGATACCGCTAGGCTATAAGCCCTCTGGTAATCATATGATTTAGAGCCTTGAAACACTGATACAGTGAACAATATAATAAGTAGGAAGACTCACGATGAGAGTGGCATATTCTGGTCGCAACAAATCAAAGACCCTACTTTCTGATAACCGATGAAGATTTTCTGTATAATCCTGTAACATATGATGGAATCCATTTCCATTATAGTCCATAAAGGCATAAAGTGCTTAAGATCATATAAAAATGCACTTCCTATAAGGCTACTATTCAGTGTCATTTATATTTTACAAATTTAATGGATAGTAATATAATCTAAATTGAATTAGAGGAAAGTAAAATGAACAAGGTGAAAATGTTACTCTGATTTCAGCAGCTTCTTCAGAGGTTTCGGCATTCTCTCCTCTAAGTCGCTGTAGAGAAAACTCACAGTCTTTCCACCGATTTTTTTTTGCCTGCAAAAATCTAGTCATTGTCTCTCACATGGAAAAAATCTTGGTCTTAGATTTCTATTAAAATGTCAACAAAGAGGCAAAAACATTTTAAAAAGNTTCTTGTCATTTCAATCCCAAGTGTTTATTCCGCAAAACACTTGGGTATAATTCTTTGATTCATTTCTAATAAGAATTAAACGTTGAAAATTACCTTGTGTTTTGATTTACGTTTTATTCTTATATCTTGCTTTATCAAAGAACCTCACTACATCATTATGCCATAATGCACGGTTAGATTAACTTCATAGTTAACTTAACTGGGTAAAAGGGACCAACAGATTTGAACCCACAACCTCTTGGTCATGGATCATATAACACCATCTCATGATACCGCTAGGCTATAAGCCCTCTGGTAATCATATGATTTAGAGCCTTGAAACACTGATACAGTGAACAATATAATAAGTAGGAAGACTCACGATGAGAGATTTGGCATATTCCGGTCGCAACAAATCAAAGACCCTACTTTCTGATAACCGATGAAGATTTTCTGTATAATCCTGTAACATATGATGGAATCCATTTCCATTATAGTCCATAAAGGCATAAAGTGCTTAAGATTATAGAAAAATGCACTTCCGATAAGGCTACTATTCAGTGTCATTTATATTTTACAAATTTAATGGATAGTAATATAATCTAAATTGAATTAGAGGAAAGTAAAATGAACAAGGTGAAAATGTTACTCTGATTTCAGCAGCTTCTTCAGAGGTTTCGGCATTCTCTCCTCTAAGTCGCTGTAGAGCAAACTCACAGTCTTTCCACCGATTTTTTTTTGCCTGCAAAAATCTAGTCATTGTCTCTCACATGGAAAAAATCTTGGTCTTAGATTTCTATTAAAATGTCAACAAAGAGGCAAAAACTTTTTAAAAGCTTAATAACTGTACTAGTATAAACCATTCTACTCCACATGTATATTATTCTCCATAGAAGAATGGTTCCAATGGTGATCAAAGAAAGTAGTTATTGCAGAAGAGTAAAGATCCAGATTTTAAGCCCAAAGTTCTTGTTAGAGGTTCGGGTTCTGGTAACAATGCTGATAAGGTTCTTAAGAAAGTTGTCCCTATTTCCAACTCTTTTCAAGCTCTGACAGAGGATGCAATGAATGAGGAGTATAAAAGCAGCATTTGGCCAAGGCTTAGGAATGATGTGATGAACTTATGGAAGCTGGAATTTACCCCTCAAAAGAAATAAGAGCTGATGGTCTTTGAAACAGATGGAATATTTTATAACTACTGCCATAAGTTCCATCGAGATCCTGCTTGTGAAGATGATGAAGATGATGTGGATTCTGAAACTGATGGAGTTGCAGCCGATATGAAGCCCGAATTTGATGTGAACACTGCTGATGCTTTAGTGGATAATTCAGCACATAACCAAGATGTTTCCAATGGTGTTTTAAAACTTTCGCTTGGAATGTGAGGGGTTTGAACAATACCGGATCAAGTTATTCAGCTTTTGAGGGAAGATAATTATAGTTTGTGGAGGCTTCTTGAAACCCGTGTGAAGAATAAGAATTTGTCTCAGGTTTGTAGAAGAGTTTTGGGTGATTGGGATTGGGTCTCCAACAGCTCTGTTTGTGGTGGTGGTACGAGAATCATAGTTGGTTGGGACCCAAACTGTATCAATCTTATGGTACTGGACCAGATTTCCCAAGTCATGCATTGTTTGGTAGAGCCTATTAATGGTGATCCAAGATTTTTCAACATTGCCATGACGGGTCTTAATTTTACATGGAATAAAAGGCCTGGCAAAGTGGGGGGTCTCCTTAAGAAGTTGGATAGAGTTTTGGGTAATGTTCTGTTCATGTCCACTTTTCTAACTTCTTATTCCCACTTTTTGCCTTTTATGCTTTCTGATCATACCCTTGCAGTGTTGTTATTCCGACCGTCGAGAAAGCTAAGTTTAAGCCGTTTAAGTTCCATAATTACTTATCATCTAAAGAGAATTTTTTGCCCATTGTCAAGGAAGTTTGGAGTAATAAGGTTGATGGTTTTCCCATGTTCTCTTTAGTTTCCAAACTCAAAATGCTCAAAAAGCCTTTTAGGAAACTAAACTTTGAACAGGGCAATTTGTTTGATAAAGTTAAACTTTTGAGAGCTGAACTGTCTAAGATTCAAGCTTCTGTAGCTTCTGATCCTCATAATAATGTTTTAAGAGAGGAGGAGCTGAATTGTCTTAAAGTCTCAAGGCTGCTCTTAAAGATGAAGAGTCGTTTTTGCGACAGAAGTCTAAGGTTGATTGGTTGAGTGAAGGTGATAAAACACCAAATACTTCCACACTGTTGTCAAAGGGAGACTTAATAGGAATCGTATTTCTTATGTTGAAGTTCTTCTTGGTAGGCCTTTTCATGGTGCTCGTGTTGGAGAACAATTTGTTAAGCACTTTAAGAGTGTCCTTGGTACAAGTTCTGATACTTTGCCATTTGATGATCCTGATGTCCCGGAGAAGGATGGTGCATGTTGGGCTTGGAAGAAAATTCTAAGATTTAGATGGTTATTTAGGGACCACATTTTTCACAATTGGGGGATGGTCTTGAAACATCACTTTGGTATGATAACTGGTGTGCAATTTGTCCTCTGAGTAATTTTATATCGAAAAGGAAAATTGTATGCTCTGGTCATTCTTTAAACTGCAATTTGGGAAGACATTAGAGTGCATGGTGCTACAGTTCCTTGGGCTAACATTGTTTGGTTTAGCCAATGTGTCCCTAGGCATCCATTTGTGTTATGGCTTGCTATTCTCGGAAGACTTAAGACTCATAAAGAAAAAATAATATGTAGTGTGTGTTTTGTGGTAATGTGCCAGATAACCACACCATTTTTTATTCGAATGTGACTACCCAGGAGAAGTTAGCTGGAATGACTTAACTGAGTTTCTTGTGAAAAGGCCTATTAACAAGTCTATATGGAGTATTTTGCAAAGACTTGCTCTTGGTGCTGCGGTTTATTTTATCTGGCAAGAAAAAAACCTTAGAACTTTTCAAGTTAGATCTAAGCCTGAGGAAGTATACAATGTTATTAAGGATGTGGTGAGGCTTAGAGCTATGAGCTTGAGTCTTAATCCCTCATTTCAAGTGTATGATGCAGCTAATATGTGTGAGTTTCATGTTACTTCATAGCCTGGTAGAAAAAGAGTCAAGTTTTCTTCATGGAAAATTTTGAATCTTTAATTTCTTCTATGAAGATTTATGAGTATAATGCAGCTGATATTTGGGAGTTATGGTATTTCTCCCCTTAGAAGTATTGGATTAATGCAAAAATTGGTGTTATTGATTGTTTTCTTGCTGATATACTGATATTGGCTGGTTTCTGAGGCAAAAGGGGTGTTTGGGATATGTTTATATGGTTTGGTGTTAGGAAAATGTCGTGGAAAGTTAGACCATTGGGTCTGTTATTTTTTTGGAAGTCTTGTTTGTGGCATGGTGTTGTCAAAGGTTTAAAGTCCAAGACGTTTTTTATGAAGACTTCTATTAACAAGTATTTGAAGCTCAAGAGATTTATGGTGAAGCTTTTTATAGATCAGAGTATGAACTATGAAGACCAAGAAGAATTTGAAGTCGTTGTCATGTTGTTTTTTATTATTTGTAATTGGGTTTGCTACATTTGTAGCATTTCTTTGTTGTTTCTTATTTTAATGTTCCCTAAACATGTTTTGGGAATGTCATTTGACAATAGCTTAGATGGGGTTGCTTCTGATGTAATTTATTCTTTTTTATATATTTGCCAGGGTTGAGTCCCCTTTACCCAAAAAAAAATTATGATTCTCCATAATCACATCAATTGTTCGAGACTAAAATCCATGATTAATCTATTTAGGGTTATCAATTGACTCACTAGTAAAATGATTATTAAAACGCCATGGTACTCACATATACCATTAAACAGTTTACAAATAACTCACCAGCCATCGAGGAGATTCGGGAATGAAGAAGAGGCCTAGCATCTGTAGTAGGCATGGAATGGCTCCTGAAAGGGCAGAACAACTATTATTTACATAACGTCTTCAAGATTTGAAAAGAAAAAAAATCGTTGAGCTTCAACAGAAATTTACCAAGAATAGCTAGAGTGCGCCAAGGAATAACAATTCTAACAAGCCACATTACAGATATCCCCATAGCTATCATCAGCTGTAAATGGTTCTCAATAAAGTCAGGAACTAGTCAGCATCTAATCAAAACTTATAAAACTTTTCTACTTACCTGATTAACATATGTAAATGCTCCACGGAGGTTTTTAGGTGTTATTTCTGCTATGTAAACTGGTACCTATTAGTTTATTCAAACTGAGACTTAATAGATGTCAAAGAATCAGGAACAGGTGTTACCAAAGGAAGAATATGTTATAATTACCACGTAGGAGATGATCCCAATCCCATATCCGATTAACAGTCTTCCAGCATCGAGTAACCAAGAAACCTGTTACCAACAATTTCATAAGAACGAGATGCATCAACTTTGCATTTAGGCGTCAAAAAAGATGTCAGTGAGAAGAAATACCTCTGAATATAATATTAGTAACCACCCAAATAAACAGAACATCTGAGACAGTCCCATGGTCTGTTTGTAAGATAAAGTCAAACTGTAAGGGAACTCGGAGAACAGGAAAAATGAAAACTAACTACTGCAAATTACAGTTTGATTGTAAAATTAGTAATAAGGAAAGGAGAACTTGCCCCTCTTCTTCCAAACCAATCAGCTACTTTTCCGCTCATAACTGCACCTACCATTGCTCCAATAGTCAAGATTGAACCAAAAACTGAGTACTGCAAGTAACCGTGGAAAGAAGGTGAAGAAACTGGTGTAGAATAAAGGCTTTATAAAAAAATACAGAACCAGCAGTGTCAAAATGCTACTTCTTAAACAGTTGATACTCCTTAATCTAATACACTTTCTGTTAGTTATATTTCGTCTCTAGATTGACTAATTATATGAAACTTGATTGTTGCAAGTGTTCACCATGATGTTGGCTAATGCAATGCATCAGTAATAGAAAAACTTCTGTCATAAAGCAAGTCAAAACTATATGAACGTGTATATCCTCAAAAGATTCAACTTCCTAATTTGTTCTTACAAGAACTGAGACAAAATAGGATTTGTCTTATAATTCACATAGAGCAACAAATCATCACAGACATCACAAATACTCACAAACTTAACTGAACTTAAATAAGGTACTTGGGGTATGTTTGCTAGGACTTATCAGATGGAAAAGATGTTTGATTAAACATACAGTTAGGTCTAGTTAGCTGTGTTGCCTGTATTTTTTCCTCACAAACACAGCTTTCTCTATGTAAAATTATAGTTATAAGAAGTTTCACTTCAACATGAGTGTCCTACAATACTTCCATTCACGGGAATGGCCTTACCTCTTCCAAGGACAAGCCAAGGTCTTCCATCATTCCAGTCTGAGCAGGAGATGAAAAGCCAACCTGTTCATCAGCAAGAAACCATAACTTAATGTACAAAAAGAAGACAGAATATCAGATTTTTACATGCACATATGAGATGAGCTAATATCAGCCAAATCATATACCCAAGATAGCTTTAAAATTGCCCGAACTTATCTGAGGACACCATATCATATGAAACAAATAATAGTAATTTACAAAAAATATAAGGTCCACTTTCTATTATCGATAAACAAACATAGTAATTTACTTTAACAAAATCAGCACAAATTTTCTTAGTTTGTACTCTGCCTGTTACATAAAATGTTCAATGCAACTCCCATTGTTGAGAGTCCAAACATAAATGTTCAATCCACCATTTGTGAATTATAAAATGACTAGCATGGTACCCGCACAATGTTGTGGCCATAGAGAAAAAAGACAGTTTCCGGAAGCAAGGACATAGTTAGGATGTGGTGGTGTATGATCGATGTCCACATGTCGTTTTGATTTGCAGTAATATTTGATATATACATGACCATGGTGATGCAAATTTTATTAAAAATACATAATAAATTAAATTGATTGTTACCATTAAACAAAAGACATGTATAAAACGGAGAAGACAATTTTTTACTAAGAGTTAGAATGATAACTTCAAATCTAAATTTGATAAATTATCAACTGTTTTGAAGTTTCTATTTTAAAAATATTTGATTGTTTAGAGGGTTAATATATACACCAAGGTTACTGTATTTTGCGGTTGTTTTTAGTTATTTACTCTACTATTTTTTCATTCACGAAAGTCAATAAACTTACTAGCCCGCTTATTTAGTCACTTGTCATAATTTAAACTTTAGTGATCCTAACGAATAATTTTTATAAGTTAAGCCTAAATATCGAATTTAATAAGTTTTGTGACCTAAGTGAATGAAAGACTAGTATAGTAACCTAGAATTTGGATCCATTGAGAAGGACTTAAATTGAGTAGGAAATTGAGAAGCCTCAAAAACAATATATTTTTATTTTCAATTCAAACTTTTCAAGTGTAGAACTCATTTTATTGCGATTCTAATCCAAAATGTGTAAAAAAAATTGAATCAATGTTGAAAATTCCAAGATTTTGCGATATCATTACAATTGTAGAACATACGTACAAATTTAGTGAATCATTATCATAACTCGATTTTTACAAAGATTTATGAATCAAGTTAGTGATTTACAGATTCGATTCACTATTAATTGATGTATGCTAGTAAATCAAATAAAAAATAATGAATCAGTATCTCAAATGAAGCTTTTTTAATGGAACCAAAGCCTAGTTAATCTAAGTAAGCGCGCAAGATACATTAACATCCGTTTATATTAATCCTTGTTTAATTAGTTTTGAGTTACCATCCATGTTTTGGAAATTTCATATTTACCCACATGCTTTAAATATGTGACTTTTTTTTGGGACATTGACTTGTTACAAATATACACCATGTAATATAATACTTATCCTACTATCTAGCTCTAATAGTCAAATGAATCACGCAACCTACTTTGCTTATCCTAAGTTGATCGCATATACTAGAAAAGAAGTTACGTACAGCAGAACTGTATACGAATGATCCACAAACAACCACCAAAGTGCTGAAAATAACCACACCTGTCGCCCCAGAAGCAGACTCATGTTTGTTACCGTCTTCAGTGGGTGTTAAAAGTAAACTGTGTGTGTCTTCCTCTTCTTCACTTCTGCTTCCCATGTCACTCTGCGTTTGTGTGTTTTGATGGCGCGCTGACTAGTTCTAGCAACCACCGTATAGAAAATTAAACCAACTATAATTAAACAATTTAGTAAATTTAAATATTAACCCTCTAACTATTACTTGCTTCCAAATTTAGTCCCCTAAACTTAAAAGGTTAACGAAATTTCCATGCCTCGAAAGTAGGATATTGCTAAATCTGTTTACATATTTATCATTTTATTCAATAAGCTACTCTACCTCCAACTGCACAAACTCGACCATATCTCTTCGCACACAAACGTTTCATTCTTAACAAATTTTACCATCATCACCGTTGTTTCATTCACTCTCAATGACACAACTGTTGATTGTTTTCCGGCATACCAAATGCTGATTACTTAACGCGAATCTAAGTGAAGTGTCGTGAAGACTCGGCAATTTTACTTCGAAGCCATGGCCCCGTGAATTCCAAACGGGCCACATTTATCCCAAATCTTTTGAAGCAATCTCGAACTATTGGGAGGAGGTAGTGGGCCTAATCTCATTTGAGAAGATGTACGCTACCTTTCCTATAAATCTTTTAGATGAAAAAAAGTACACATGGTTGATTTCCTAATAAATATTGTTATACCTCATATTCATATTTTCAGACCTTGTTAAAAACTTACATACTAAGTGTAGGAACCCAACATACTCTTGATCGTTACGGGCTCCAGGCTGTTAAACCTTTAATTATCTAGGAACAATAACATTGAATAACATGCAGCGGAATAATAAATAAGAACATCAATGTTATCAACAAGGTTTTTCATTATCATCTCTAACATACAAACATTTACAACCCCAATTCTACTTGATCAAGGTAGAACGACCTTGAGGCTGACTAACCAACTAACTCTAACTAAACCTTAGGCGTTTCCCAAATCCCTACGCCTAGGTTACACACACACACCTTTAGTCGACTACATTATGGAAGACATAATTGATAAAATCCTACACCCTTGATCTCTTTATATAATAGAGCTTTAGGGTTTACAAATTACTACGAAGGACTAATAAATAAAACTTCTTTTGCAAGCAAGTCCTTCCCATCTTTTGTAGAATTCCTTCTTGTCACTTTAAGCCCTTCATGTTTCATTCTTCGTGTTTTGTATCATCAAATCAATAATAGACCCAACAATCTTCCCCTATTTGATGATGACAAAACAAACACCTTCTTGTACGAACTTCCCTAGACGAAGTAGAAAAGTTGAGATAATTGAATCTCGCCATGAATGAAACAATCTTGTCTTCCCCTTAATTCATGCAATGCCACTCCAACATCTCTTCAACATCTCTTCCCCTTTTTGTTATCAACAAATAGGGAACATATGCAAATAATGATCTTGACCACCACGAACCAATATCACACTTCTAATCAAAGCTTTCCAATGTTTCAAATTGCCCTCCATGAAGAACACCAAAATGCTTACGAAAAATGAATCCAAAACAATAGAAACTCCAACTAGTAGTAGTAGTAATGATCAACAATAGTAAAAATCAAACACTTCCCCTTGAGTGGTGCATGAACATCAAATGATTAAAACACATGAAAAGATACTTCCCCTGAAACAATGTGTTAACCATCTTCATGATTCTTCAAATCTGTAAGCCCCTTGTAATGATCACTTGTGAAGAAAACCGAGTATAACGAATTTGATGAAGAAGTAGAATTTCCCAAACTTGTGTCTTATGTCTTGTACTAACCACGTGACTC
>LBNU01024783.1:48376-62398 GCA_014162995.1 Artemisia annua | reverse complement strand
AGAGCATCCACTATGGTGGTTTATGAAAAGGTCTAAGAAAAGATGAAGAGGTTTATCATTTTATTAACCATAGTGGAAATGTGTTTCATGCTTATGTGGAATGAAAAGGTCTAATATCTTGAACCTCTTCTAAATTTAATGTTTTGTGTTTAATGGGGTTTTATAGAGCTTTAAGAAATTTATGCATAGTGAAGAAAGGTTTATAACAAGAAAAAGGTTTAAAAATTTATGATTTAGGATGACTAGACATTATTATAAACCTTTATAAAGGTTCACCATAGTAGATGCCCTTATAGTTACTTTGATATTATTATGTTGTTATCATTACGAGCTATTAATGATGAAAAACCGTGTGTAATTTTACAAAATTTAGTTAACATTTAAATAGATTAATTAATCAGAACTAAAATAGCGGAAGCATTTATAAAATCAAAACACAATTTTATGGTTTCCATCCGGTACACAAGCGTTAATTTGTCAATATTTTGACATAAGTATATATCATTATAAAATATTTCGAAAATTAATGATATATCATAAGATATAGACACAAAATAGTTAGGTCGTAATGAAACTAAGGGCCCGTTTGGTTTGGAAAAGGGTATGGGAGTGGGATTCGGTTTAAAAGAAAAAGGTGGAGAGAGAAAGGATTGGCAATTAATTTAAATAAAATTATTTATTTATAATTAAAAGGGATTAATTTAAATTAATAAGTTATAATTATTTTAAATAAAANAAGAGAACCAAACCTCTAAAATCTAACCTATGCTAACCTAGCCTTTCACAAATGGAAGGTGGTGATTCTAGATTAGGTAGCTCAAGGAGCTTCATAAGTTTCTACATTGTTGCACACTTAGCCCTTGAAACTTCCAAATTTATATAAAATCAAGCGGGTGTAAACTTAGGAATACAAAGCTTTTTATCTTCTAAAACACGACTTCGGTCCTTGTAACTTTGAGGGGAAATATGTGCTTACGGACGGAGTCTTCAATAAGTCTCCATGATATAAAAGTGATCCTGTTGCTCGGAGTTTGGGAGAAGTATCTAAGATAATCATCTTTAATCTTTCGATTAAGTGTCTCTTTCATATTCATGAGCTCTTAAGTAAGAAAACATCATCACGGGCTTCACTTAAGCAAATGGTATCTTTTAACTTCACTTCTGAGACGCTTTTCCACATCTCGCTGCTCTTTTTGCGGCTTTGTCGGTTGCGTTTCATAATGTGTTAGCAATATTCCTACCTGCACAATCATAAACACAACAACAGTATATCTTTGCGTTTAACGTTAGTTTTTGGTCTTCGTATACTGTAACTGAAGCGTCAAAGCATATGTGTAATTTAGCACATATCAGAACCGCAACCATACTCTTGATCGTTACGGGGCTCCAGGCTGTTAAACCTTTAATCTATCTAGAACAGATAACATTGAATAACATGCAGCGGAATAATAAATAAGAACGATCAATTTATTCAACAAGGTTTTTCAATTATCATCTCTAACAATACAAAACATCTACAACCCCAATTCTACTTGATCAGGTAGAACGACCTTGGGGGGCTGACTAACCAACTAACTCCTAAGCTAAACCCTAGGCGTTGTTTCCAAATCCTCACGCCTAGGTTACACACACACACATCCTTTAGTCGACTACATTATGGAAGACATAATTGATAAAAATCCTACACCCATTGGATCTCTTTATATAATAGTGGGCTTAGGGTTTACAAATTACGTCGAAGGACTAATTAAATAAAACCTTCTTTTTGCCAAGCAAGTCCTTCCCATCTTTTTGTAGAATTCCTCTTGTCACTTTAAGCCCTTTCATGTTTCATTCTTCGTGTTTTGTATCATCAAATCAATAATAGACCCAACACTAAGGGAGATCTTGCCGGATTCACGTAATTTATTTAAACCAATCATATACCTCACCACATAAAATGGATACTCCAACCGATTTTTCGAATTTTTATCAAAAGTTTGGACAAGTATATATAGTTCAAAGGAACCATGAATATTTCGACAGGTTTATTACAGTGTCCTTGATTCAACATGAATATAGCAGCGCATGCTTATGTTTGCCCACTTTAGATGGTTACGGGTAGGCTGCCACCAAAACATACCTTCTTCTTTTGCCACCAGTAATAATCAAGGGAGGCTGGCTGTAACAAGTCCCTCCTTTGAGTTATGACGCTTTGTGTTAACGGCGCGTCTTGGAAGGGATATTAACATGTTTACGCTATTAAAGATGATATCATTATTTAATTTGTTTTTTTAACTTGCCGAATGTGCTTTGCGAACGTTTTGTGATATATCTCGATATTGCAATTTATAGTTACTTTGATATATTATGTTTGTTATCATTACGGAAGCTATTAATGATGAAAAAACCATGGTGTAATTTACAAAAATAGTTAGTTAGAAAACATTTTTTTTAAAAAACTAGAGTTAATTTTTTCGGTAAAGCGGAATAATCCTGTACCCCGGTAAAATACATTAACCAAAAAACATTGAAGCTACAACGGATGGAGGGGACATCCCTCATCTCAGTCCCTTAGGACACTTATAGACCTCAATATAAAGAATGACACCATTCTTATAAACTTACAATAAAATGAATCTTACCACTGAATGACATTAAATACATAAGACGATGACAGTTACTACTCAAGAATAACCACTTGAGCCTTCTAAAATCACTCTGGCGATTCACTTTAACTTCCATTAAAGAATCCACACTAAACTTCCAAGCGCATCTTCGACATACAATCTGTTGTTAGTAGCAACTGAACACACAACACAACCTCCACCATACTCATAATACACTAAAATCCATAAGCAACTACCCGAAGCATAAGGAAAGTAATAGTAGGCAGCATGAGATAGCCGTAACATACCAGATAGACACACTTGATTCTTCAAAAGACATCAAAAGCTCTTAACTTCCAATGAACCAACCCTCAAGGACCTCATGGATCAGAATTATTCCCAATAGAGATGAATGGTAACAAATAGAGTGAATTACCAACATCAATAGGTAAAACGCTTTAACTTACAATCAGACCATGCTAGTTTAATAACAAAGACACCAATAAGCAAAACTACCCAAACATCAGCAACACCCAAGATGATTTTGAAACAAGAATCATATAACTTGGACTTACACAAGATAACTTGACATTCACTCTTCCCAACCCACGTAACAGGGATGAACCACAATCAAAGTGACTACAGGAAACATAAATCCATTAAAAGAACATTCCGTATACACCATCCAGATGGAACTTGGCAAATCGATAGGCTACCAAAGCCCAAAAAGGCGGTTTCGATTAGCATCAAGGGATAACGGCAGCAGCACCAAACAAACCCCAAAACGGATATACACCAAACCCCTAATCGGAGATAGGTGTTGAATTAAGCACCATAAGAACCCATGCGCACATAAAAAAACGAAACCCTAAAGTTGGAATCGAATGGAATAAATCAGAACTAAAATAGCGGAAGCATTTATAAATCAAAACACGAATTTTATGGTTTCCATTCCGGTACACAAGCGTTAATTTGTCACATATATTTTGACATTAGTTATATATCATTATAAAATGTATTTCGAAATTAATGATATATATTAAGATATAGATCACAAAATAGTCTAGGTGCGTAATGAACTAAGGGCCCGTTTGCGTTTGTAAAAGGGTTATGGAGGTGGGATTCGGTTTGAAAAGTAAACAAGGTGGAGAGGAGAAAGGATTGGCATATTATAATAATTTATTTATTTTATAATTTTAAGATAAATTTAAATTAATATTTATATATTATTTTTAATATAAATAAGGCAAGAAAAACAAAAGGGAGAATTGGCATTTATACCTACTAAAACTCAAAAACTTGCGTATTTCCCCAAATTCAAGTTTTCAATGCATGATGTACAATGCAAGTTAAGCATGTTTTGGGTATATATGTAAATATGCAAGTTTTAGTGCGTATATTATGCAATTGACCCCGAAAACAAAATTTGGTCAGTGAAACTTGGTGTTGAAAAAGTTGTGTCATATGGTGTGATATCCCACAAGAAAGAAGAATCACATGACACCCATTAGGGATGAGATCCTCTCAAGTTGGAGAGGTACAGACTTGGACTCAAGTGGGGTATTATTTAAGCAATTGGAATTGATCTAATGGCTCAAATCAAAAGAATTTTCTTTTTGATTTGAAACCATTAGATCAAAATCAATTGCTCACAATCATTCCAACTTGGGTCAATTGTACCTCTCAACTTTGAGAGGATCCCATTCCCCTTTCCCTCCCTCCTCCCCACCCCACACCCCCACACTATGTCATGGAATCAATCTATGGCTATCAGTACATTATTTTATTTATGAATCCACAGAATTTGTCAACCAAACATTTGTATCAATCTATGACTCCATTCTTCAATTCCACATACCCCGACCAAACGGGCCCTAAACATATAACTTTTAATATTTAATATTTTAATCGTATTTCTTAACATGTTGACGGGTTGAAATCGGGTTGAGAATCTTAACCCAAAGCTAACTTATTTGTGAAACAAGTTTGTCGTGTCGACCTATTTTCAACCCGAACTTGTTTAGCCTCAAATCTAACCTGTTTATTTCCATGTTGGTCTCAGGTCGTGTTTTGTATCGTATCAAAAATTACCACCCCTAGTGGTCGTGGAAAACTTAACAAGAGAAAAGTAACTAAACTAACTAACTAAAAAAATAAAAAAAATAATGCGATGTAACACTGATGCATTAGTCGTCTGTGTTGGTAGTTTGGTACATTTTCGAATAATTCCTTGTTCAATCATTTTGCAATGTTACCTAATACCTAGAATAACATTCCTCTTTAGAAATTGATTCTTTGAAGGCAAACAAGTTAGGCATCTAGTGTTACTTACTACTAAATGGCATAATAATGATACTATGCGTGAAGTTCACCGTGATATTATGAAGTCTCATATGAAATGTCATTTTAGAAAGTCAATATTCAAGGTTAATAGACTAATTAGTGCGACTACTCTTTTGGATAGCCAGGAATCGGAGCAGATGAACCTCTGTGGCCATAAGAGGATTAAATTTCTCCTTGTTGGATTCGAACCCTTGACCTCCGCTTTAGAAGGCTGATCCGCTGGGGGTGGTTAGGTTAACAGCCATTTGCACAAGTCAAAACTAGAATTACAAGGATAACGGCAAGATGAGACAGACAAATGATCTTACACGAATATAGTATGTTTAGGTTATCTTAGGTAAAATCGACAAAGTTTTGATGTAAGCATGTAACATACTTCTTACGTTTGTAGCAACTACCCATGCAAATTGATGAGTTATAAAAAAAATAAACAACAAATATTTATACAACTGCCATTAAGCCGAAAGCCTTTTTCTTAGTCTAACCCTTTTTTATCTTTAACTATTTGTTTGTTCATACAATAAAATGAAGAAAAGAATCAACAGACTTACAGACGTCGAAATTAATTATTTATATCAAAATTCTAGTCTTAATTTGTCATATTTCAACTTCATACCATGTGGTTTTACATTAGGAACTGATCAATGCAGTTCAAGATGGAGAGAAGACATATGGGTTGTACGAGAAGCTGACCTATCAAGGAAGAAGTTTAACTTCGTAGCTTTAGCAAGACGGAAAATAGGTGAAATAAAATAAATAGACAAAATTTGCAGACCTTATTATAAAACTACGTCAATTCTCTTTAATTGGGTTCATGGATGCTTGTATTTCTTCTAGTGTCCGACCCTTTGTCTCTGGTACTAACTTTGCAACGAACAATATAGTTAAGCCGCATATGCTTGAAAACAAGAAAAAAGTTCCTGCAGGCAGAGTGCTTAAGCAAGTCAGCATGTGTTCAGAGTGGCATGATAAAAGTCAAACTTTTAAAGTTTGAGGTTTTAGAGACCACTGTAACAAATATTTTTTTAAAATTTGGTTTGGGTGCTAGTGTGAGGTTGG
Organism: Artemisia annua; assembly: GCA_014162995.1. Taxonomy (NCBI): domain Eukaryota; kingdom Viridiplantae; phylum Streptophyta; class Magnoliopsida; order Asterales; family Asteraceae; genus Artemisia; species Artemisia annua. The sequence goes on along the minus strand of LBNU01024783.1, from coordinate 56,408 downwards.
GAGAGTCGTGTGGCAAGTTTCAGCAAATTTTTCTACCATATAGAAAGGGAGAGAGGGAGGACCTTCAATGCTGGACTTCATCAGGAAGTTAAAAAAATATGTAACAACCCAAGAACCAAACCAGTTAACAACCGTCACGAGGCTTCCAGCTGAACTCTTTATATTCATGGGAAAGATCTGACACAAAATTCATTGTGATAGAAATCTTTTAAGAACCACAACATTTGCCATTTGTATTTAGCTTTCATTAAATTGGTCTTAAATATAGAACTTATTAGATTTAATGAAAGCCATACCTCTGACATAATGACCCATGGAATGCCTCCCATACCTAGTGAAAAAGATCCCTTGAATACCTGCTTACAGTGGATCTCGTAATTAACACTTCAGTTAATCAAGAAACTTATAAGCTGATGCAAAAAATGACTGGCTATACATAAAGGATATTATTATTTGAAAATACACAGCGAGCCCTTGCATAAACCATTAAATTAGTATTTTTTTTGGTCTGGACCAATCCAAAAGGACCACATTTTAAATGCTGTAACCGGTCATTCAATTCCCAAACTTGACACCAAAATTAATCAGCCCAAACTGGTCCCGAAATAAGGTCAAACTGGTCCATAGACCGGGTCCATCTGGTCCTTCATTTACATGTTGGCAAATAGGGATGTGTAGGTCTAATAATGGGCCCAATCATATCTTGCTAGAACTTGTATCATATTCTGAACTTTTGTGCATCTCCAACTAAATGTCAATATGAATACGCAGAAAAATGGAGATGATTCCAGTGACTTCGTAAAGTTGAAAGCTGAATATTGGTAAGATCTCGTAAATTCATTGTCTTTCTTGATTCAAATCACAAAGAACTTCTTTCGAAATTGCCCCCAAGGATACATAATGGCTACTTAAATACTCTATATAAATTTAAGATAAGAAAGTTGATCAGAGTATAATTGCATTACCAGAACCCCGACAAGTGCCAATGTGGGGCTAAACACCTTATACTCTTGATGGTCCTGCAGTAGCAATAAAGAATTTCCCATGAACCATTCACCGGGTATAAACCCTTTACCAAAAAAAACACAAAAAATAATTTCCCATGAACTTCGGGCAAAAAATGAAACTGGAAAGTATTATAATCTGAAATAGTTAACTAAACCTGTAGCATGAACGATATCCCTGTGACGAAACAACCTAAGCTCGTTCCAGCAGCAGAAACCTTAATAAAAGAAATTTAATGTGTAGGTGGTCAAATATAATTGACTAATATAAAGAAAACCATAAGCAAAGCCTAGAATTCTTGAGATACCCCATAACATCATGATATAACGTAAGGGCCAATGGTGTATTTAGAGATACAAGGGCAGGTACTAGCAAATGATTTAGGCTCAAAAGACAACTTATAGAAACCATGATATAATACAATACAAATAGTACGGAAGAGCTAAGGCAAAATGATACATACAAGTTTCTGGTCTTGGTTACTTTCTAGCTAAACCAAAATGCAGTAAAGGCTACAAGCAAATGAGATTCCATAATGGGAGTATAGATAAATGACTCATGTAAAGAAGGATGGGATTTGTACCATCAGTAGTAGCCGTCTTCCTGATACATCCATCAGCAATACACCTAGTAATGTAAGTGGAATCTGCATAACATATTCATAAGAAAAATGCAAAAATTATTGATAGCAAATAGTTGGCAGAAAGAACAACCTGAACCATAACCAAGGCTATTGTTCCAATGCTACTTGAAAAACCTGTAATAAAACAAATGTTTCATTAGCCTATTTTAGAACCCAAAATCATGTATTCCTTCAGATGTGATAAGCTGATCAGTAATTCAGAGCTATAAACTGAGTTTTCCTAAGCTTTTATCTCTTACGCCATTTTATTCAGTTCTCTAAAAGGTTTCATGTTCCTTGGTCGTCATATATGTAACTATAGGGCCCATTAACACATCTATATACATGCTCGCAAAATATGATCGAGAAACATGTAACAAAACTTTTAGATGGTCCAGCCAAAAGTTTTTAAAACTTAGGTACATAAGTCAAAAGTTCAACGTCTATCTGCAGAAATAAAGATAGAATTCGCATAAAATGCAATGGCGTTCACACCTCCAAATTGCTGCAACACCATAAGTCCAACTCCAACCTATAAAAGACAATTTTCACTAAACAAATTGTAGCCATAAAAATTTGAGATGGTGGTGCACTATAGAGTGGAAACCTCACAATGAGAGATTTGGTATATTTTGGTTGAAATAAATCGAAGACTTTAGATTCTGACAGCTGATGAAGTGTTTCTGTGTAATCCTGTGACATAGAATTCGATCATTTTAATCACAATTCATGAATTGTATAGAATATAAAAAAGCTGCCCATTTTATCAGATCAATTCGATCAATTTAATCACAATACATGAATTTGTATAGAATATGAAAGCTGCCCGTTTTATCAGATGAATTTCTAGTGTCATTATCTTTTCGATGTTCAAGTAATTATAGTAAATTATCCATTAGATAAACTATGTGAAACTAAAAATGAGATCAATTCAAATGAACAAGAAAGAAGATTACTCTGATTTCAGCTGCTTCTTTAGATATCTCTGCGTTCTCTCCCCTGAGTCTCTGTAGGGCAGACTCACAATCTTCCCACCGACCAATTTTTGCCTGCAGAAAAAATGAATAAGCCTCCCTCACATGAAACACATTTGGACTTAGATAGAGGTCAACCTCTTTCAGACAGTTAAATAAGGTACTTCCTTATATATTTACTGAAAGGTTTCAATAGCAACTTCAGTATTTAGATTTTAATCTGGTACCATATCAGAAGGTAGCAATATAACAGCAAACATTAATGTTGTGCAACTAACTCACCAGCCATCTAGGAGACTCGGGAATGAAGAATAAGCCAGCAATCTGTAGTAGACATGGAATGGTTCCTGAAAGAGCATAACTGTTGTTCGAATTACAATATCGTCAAGATCTGAAGAAACCATTAAACATCAACAGAAATCTACCAATAAGAGCTAGAGTTCGCCAAGGAATAGCAATTCCAATAAGCCACATTACAGACATTCTTGTAGATATCATTAGCTGTAAAAGGTGCTAAATGCAGTCAGTTATCAACCAGCATTTGATCTGAACATACAAGAATTTGTTATATACCTGATTAACAGTAGTAAATGATCCACGAAGGTTTTGAGGTGTTATTTCTGCTACATAAACTGGTACCTGTTCAGTTAACATAGATCTTTAAAATGTTGATGAATATTTAAATAAGTGTAGCAGAATAAAGAATTATCTTGCAACTACCACATAGGAGAGAACTCCAATTCCATATCCTATCGAGAGTCTTCCAGCATCAAGCAACCAAGAAACCTGTTACCGACAACTATAAAAGCAATCAGATGAACCATCTTTGTAATAAGCCATTATTAAAGTCATTTCTCTTAGAAATTACTTGTTATGACCAGTAGGAAAGAATTATTTACGGATTATATTAAGATTTTATCTTTTACTTGAATTGTTTTATTTAGGATAACGTACAAGTGTTTTAGGTTTATCAAGTTGCTATTAGTTGGGGAACTGTTAGGTTTGATTGCTTTAATGTAACCTGTGTTTCATTCGATTAAAAAATCAGAATTCAAAAGTCAATTGAGTTCTCAGAGATCGTTGGAACCTCTCTATCGTGCCCTATCTATATTATTATAATAGGTCGTCAAGGCAGTAAGTCTTGCTGTTAACAGGCCTATAACTCGATCACAGACCCGGGACCATAACATTACTCTTATAATATTTGTACCTGATACCAACATTTAGATTTAACTTTCCAAATGTAAATGCAAAATGTGAACATAATGAATTAATGTCAGTAGAGAAGAAAAGATCTCAATTATAAGCAAACAGCCCTGAAGTGGCCGCCAACCTCCTGAAAAGGGAGGGCTATACCCGATTTAGTCGGCCAAAAAGTCGGAAACTATGGTTACCCAAAAAAAATAATAACAAAAAAATGAACATCAGATGCCTAAACCAAACTCTCTAAAAATAATCTTCACAAAGCAGAAGGAGCAAAAATGAACAAAAAATGCTATAAATAAGGTAAAAGAGATCAAAGACGAGTGCTTGATCCATATCTTGACACATGAGAATTCAATAGCTAACATGAAGAAACTAATTTTTGGTTGAAAGCCACTAACGAAGACTGCATTTATAACAAAAACTCTATTTCTGCCCATGATTTTCTTTAGACTTCACCGAATTTTCATTGTGGCTTTTAACATTCAATTCACAGCATGTTTTCTTGGTGTAACTGCGTGTGATTTATGAATATTGCTAAACAAAAAAAGGACATGGAGAAGAATGACCTCCGAATATCGAATTGTCAACCACCCCAACAAACAGAACATTTCAGACAGTCCCATAGTCTGCATTTAGATGAAATCAAACAATAAGTGATCGGCAGAGCTACAAAATGAAAGTTAACTACTACTCACAACTAGCGAGTGGTAGTAACAACAATAGAAGACCTTACCATTCTACGTCCAAAATGATCGGATATTTTCCCGCTCAAGACTGCACCTATCATTGCTCCAATAGTCATTATTGACCCGAAAACGGAGTACTGAATTAACAGTGTGAAAAGGTTATACAGATAAGGGAGTACACTCGAAAGGATATCAAATAGTTTTCAACCATCAGTTTCAAGGAGTTATGCAAGTGTGCATCAGGATAATTTATTACAGAATAGTATTTTAAGTATGATATTACCTCTTCCAAGGAAAGACCAAGGTCATGCATGATACCGATTTGAGCGGGAGATGAAAACCCGACCTGCATACACCGACAGAAATTCAATGTATTTTAATATATATTCAATTGCAAAAGATTGTTGTTCCTAACAGAATGTGACTTGTAGCAAAACAAAATGTCAGCAGAAATTTCACATTTACTAAATTTGTGCCTCCAAAATCGACTTGTACACCAAACAAAATTGTTGTCCGTTGTTCTACTGGGCACGTTTAAACAATTCACTTAATTATCTTCTAATTGGTAAATTTGAATCCAATATTCCTAAGGCAAAACACGTATGAGTTTAACAAATTTTATCCCCACAATATTAGTCCAATGGTGGGGGACATGCAGCATGACCTATGTCCTTTTAAATCTTGGATTACACGATTCACCTCTCTCATGTTGGCCGTGGGACCTATCGAGTACTTTTCCAAATGTACCAATCTGGTACGCGAACTTTAAAAGTTGTAGAAATGTAACGAACTTTCATAAGTGTTCCAATTTGATATGTGAAGATGATGTATCACGTTATAAATGGTGCCACATGTTACACTTTCAGGTATGACACATCATCATCACCTACAGATTGGAAAACTTATAAAAGTTCGTTACATTTCTACAACTTTTTTAAAGTTCACCTCCCAAATCGGTACATTTGGAAAAGTACATTGCTATTCTTCGACCTAATCAATCTAACAAAATTCACATAATATCATAGAAAAAAAGATGGTCATATCTAAACGCATTATTGCACATATTAAACACTAATTATACAAAAAAGAACTTATAGCAGAACCAAAAACGTAAGATCCACAGACAGCCACTAAAGTGCTGAAAACAACCACAAATGTCGCCGGATAATGTGACTCATTGATGCTCCGGTGACGTTGACTGTCGTCGATTGTTAGAAATAGACTATTTGACTCAGCATCTTCATCGTTTTCCATCATCTATGTGTTTAACTGTGTGAGAGAGAATATTGACTTCTGAAAGACACAAACTAGAATGACTACTAAGTTTGAGGAAGTTGCCATTGTGGTCCCTGTATTATATCCTAATTGATGTTTTGTCACTTTGTTGTAGCTCATTGTATCTTTGTTACTTTTAAATAGAGTTAATTACTCAAATCGTCCTTGCGGTTTGTCGGATATCATTGATTTAGTCTTTAAATTCTTTTTTGTGGATCTTCTCCTAATGGTTTTAACCTGTATCGGGTTTGGTCCCTTGACCACTATTTTCGTTTGTTAAGTCAATCATGTGACAAGTACACACCAAGGTACTTATGTCATTTCCTATTTTATTTAAATCAAAAAATAAATAAAACACATCCACACCAAACACTCATTCCACCATATACTCCTAAATCTTTTTTCCCCCTCCACTCTATTTTTGATCCTTCAATCACTAAATTTTCTTAAGCCTTCTCACCAACACACACAGCTAACTCAACACCCATCACCAACCCCAAAACACCACCCACCACCGCCACAAAAGCCACCACCCATATAGCACCAAAATCGGTCAACCGTCGCTAATTTTGGCAAAGTCATCGGAAAGATCTGGTGTTACATTTTGTGTGTGAAATGGGCACGTGTTTTAAATTGTATTTTGATGTTGTGTTTATTATAGTCATCTTTTGAATTTATTATTTAGTATCATTTTTTGATATAAAATTATCAAAATGAAATCAGGTGCAAAATCATCAACTAGTAGTATTAAACATGAAAGTGTCCATGTTTCACCTTTCAATATTTAGAAATTGTTTAATCCAGATGCTTCCTAGGACAAGGGCCAATTAGGAGATGGACTTCATTGAATTTTCCAAGTCGTGCCTAATGTGTGTGGATTGCTATGGGTTGTGTTCCTTGAGTTGTGATCCTTTGCAAAGTAAAAAAAACTAAAAAGGCTAAAAAGCCACTCACAATGTGACAAGTGTCCACCATCCATTGCCTCCCTTTTTTCTTATTAAATTTGGTTAGGGGGTATAATGGTAATTTAACTCGTTTTTCTAATTCCATCTCAAACTTCAAACATAAATAACACTCAAACGACAAACTTTTACAAAAAAACCGATTTCACCATAATTTTTTAAATTTAATCCTCTTTAATTTGGTATAAATCTTTTTAATTTTTTCGAAACTTTTTTTTTGACATATTCATTGGGTCATGATTTTTTTGAAAATTTTAGCACTTTTGGCTAAAATTTTTAGCATTTTGGTATAAATGTATTTTTATATGAAAAATCTCTTTTAGTCATTTTATCAAACACTTTGTGTGCACTAAATATGACTAAGACGTCATCTTTAACGCGCGATATCTCACTCATATCATATCGGATTTGAGTGATTCAAATTTCTGGGTAAAGAATGGCCAAGAAGCTACAACTTTCATGTTTTAAGTTTTGCACTAATTGGTCAAGTTATTTTCAGTTTACCAAAACTATCAGTTTGTTTTGTTAATTAGAATTGATGACCTCAAACATTTGATCAAATTGATGAACCTGAAAAATTGATGAACCTGAAATTTGATGAACTTGAAAAGAACTGGGATCAATTTGATGAACCCAAACATTTGATCAAATTTGATGAACCTGAAATTGATGAACCTGAAATTTGATGAACATGAAAAAATTGATGAACCCAAACATTTGATCAAATTTGATGAACCTGAAATTGATGAATCTGAAATTGATGAACCAAAGTAACTGATGAACAAAATGTCTTTTTTAAAAATCAGTTAATAAGGTTCATCAGTTAAAAAAAATTAAAAAAAAAACTTTTGAATCTTACAATAATAAAATGACTAAAGGTGCATTGTTGTACAAAAATTAGTTCATTTAACTCAATTTTAAGACAAAAAATCTAAGCTAAGCATTTCATCAAACACGTTGTGTGCAACAAATATGAGTAAAACGTCATCTTTAACGTACGATATCTCACTCATATTATATTGGATTTGAGTGATTCAAATTTCTGGGTAAAGAGTGAACCAAAATCTACGACCTTCATGTTTTAAATTTTTCACGATTCGGCATTTATGATGGTACAAAATAAGGTCGAAAATGCCCAAAAAATCAAGAAAATTAACACTCATTTCGTATGTAAAAAAAAGTTTCAAAATTTTTAACAAAATTTATACCAAATTAAAGAGGATTAAATTTTAAAAATTATGGTGAAATCGGTTTTTTTAAAAACTTTGTCGTTCGTGAGTAATGTGCGTTTGAAGTTTAAGG